>LPNX011068140.1:218452-239127 GCA_001517045.1 Pseudotsuga menziesii
AGTATGTTTTTGTTTTCCTTGATGATATTCTTATTTATTCTAAGAATGAGGAAGAGCATGAAGAGCATTTGAGATTGACATTGCAATTGCTCAGTGAGCATTAGCTTAATGCAAACCTAAGAAAGTGTTACTTCTATAGAGAAAGAATTCAGTATTTGGGTCACATTATCTCAGAAGAGGGTATATCTGTGGACCCTGAAAAGATTGAAGCCATTATGAATTGGCCTACTCCAAGAAATGTGACAGAAGTAATATCCTTTATGGGACTTGCAGGATACTACAGGAGATTCATTGAAGGATTCTCCAAAGTTGCACATGCCATCACTTCTTTGCAAAAGAAGGGGATAAAGTTTGAATGGACATCGAGGTGTGAAGAAAGCTTCCAGCAGTTGAAGAATATTCTCACCGATGCACTAGTATTGAAAGTTGCATACCCAGAGAAAGATTTTGTGGTGTGTACCGATGCATGCGAACAAGGGCTTGGAGGAGTCCTTATGCAAGAAAACCACGTGATATGTTATGAGTCAAGAAAGCTGAAGGAGCATGAGAAGAACTATGCCACTCATGATCTAGAACTTGCAGCCATAGTACATGCTCTCAAGATGTGGAGGAATTACTTGATGGGAAGAATATTTGAGCTAAGGACGGACCATTATGGTCTGAAGTATTTGTTAGATCAGCCTACGCTAAATGCCTGAGGAAAGCGAGATGGCTAGAGTTTTTATGTGAGTTTGATTTTGAAATCAAGTACATAAAGGAAAAAGAGAATAAGATAGCTGATGCACTCGGTAGGAAGGTGCAGGAAATGCATGTGGCATCTCTTAGTATTTGTCAATCAAATTTGAGGCAACATATTGTTAATCATACTACTGATGATGAAATGTATATATAGGTAAAAGACAAATTGCAGCAGCAAAGTCTTGAGACAAGGTATGAGGGATATAAATTGGAAGAAGATGGACTTATTACTTATAAAGGTGGAATCTATATTCCAAATGTAGAAGAGTTGAGGAGAGTTGTTATGGATGAAATCCATCAAGCTCCATATTCTGGTCACCCAAGATATCAGAAGACGATTGCTACAGCTAGAAAGTAGTACTTTTGGCCAAGAATGAAAAAGGACATGGCTGAATATATTTCAAGGTGCATGAAATGTCAATAGGTGAAGGTTGAACATCAACACCCAGCAGGTTTGTTGCAGCCTTTGCCAGTTTCAGAATGGAAATGGGAAGTTATTTCCATGGATTTTATTACAGGATTGCCAATGACTTGGAGACAACATGATTCCATCATGGTTGTGGTGGGAAAGTTGACAAAGGCGACACATTTTATACCGGTTAAGTCTACACATAAGACTGATGACATTGCAAAGATATTCATGAAGGATATTTTCAAATTGCTTGGATTGCCTAAGGCAATAGTCTCTGACAAAGATGTCAAGTTCACTTCCAATTTTTGGAAGGGGTTGTTTGCATATTTGGGCACAAAGTTGAACTTCAACACTGCCTACCATCCTCATACTGATGGGAAGACAGAGAGAGTTAATCAAGTGCTTGAATACATGCTTCGCATGTATGTGATGGATAAACCAACCAAGTGGGAAAATTACTTACACTTGGTAGAGTTTGCTTATAACAATGGGCAGCAAGCATCATTGGGGATGAGTCCATATGAAGCATTGTATGGAAGGAGGTGTAGGACACCAATAACTTGGGATAATCTAGTAAACAGGGTTGTGCTTGGTCCAAAATTGCTCAAGGAGATGGAGCAAGAGGTTGTAAAAATCAGACAGAATCTGAAAGCAGCACAAGATAGACAAAAAATCTATGTAGATAAGCATAGGGTGAACAGAGAGTTCAGTGTTGGGGATCATGTTTACCTTAGAGTGAGGGAAAAGAAGAGTTCCTTGAAGGTTGGAAGTTGTGCCAACCTGTCACCAAGATATTGTGGGCCATTTGAAGTGCTTGAAATAATAGGGCCAGTTGCATATAGACTTGCATTGCCTGCTAGCACTAGAGCTCATAATGTTTTTCATGTTTCTTTGCTTAAGAAATATGTACATGATCCTAACCATGTAATAAATTGGGATGTGATCCAGGTGGAACCCGAGGGAGAGTTCCAAATCGAGCCAATGCGCATCCTCGACAGGAAGGACACAATGCTCCAGAACCGAGCCATAGAGCACGTAAAGGTGCAATGGGAGAACTACGGTCCTGAAGAGGCTACATGGGAGCTGGAGGATGCCATGCGATTGGCACATCCATTTTTTTTCAATTCTGCGGAGCACTGCGGTGGTATCAGTGTAGCATTTTGTTCAATTTTGTAAAGCATTGAGGACAGTGCTATTGAAGGGGGAGGGGAATGTAACACCTCGGTTTTGATCCCGTTTGCATTAAAAATGTATATGATGTATATATTGTAATTAATCATGGTTTGGAGCTAAAAGAAAAATCCCCACCATCGATTTAACATTTTATGTTCCAGGGATTAAAATTGTTGCTGATGGTATATCATGCTATTCGACACATTATAATTTTGGCATCATGTAAATATGCATTTTAATTAAAATACCCACGACTAGCTATGTCAATGCAACCATAATGAAAAGGGAATAATTTCCTATGGATAAGAAGGAGGGAATATTTATCCTTTGGGACCAATGGAGAAAATCCAAATGTCAAGGGGAGACCCATCAAACAGTCAACTACCTTTCTTGTCTCATTCACCCAATCATTTAATTCTTGCATAAATTGGTTGAAGTAGTTATTGCATGGGGATGGGAAGAGTATGGGTAGGAAATTTGAATTTGGGGAAAACCCATTTTTGGGGAAAATCAATTTTGACTTTTGGGGCAAGTAAACACCCAAAATGCATGCCCATTTGGCCATACATCCACGTTCTTCATTTTTCCCCACGTAGGGAAGCTTGGGAGCTGTTTTACCTCCATGATTTTTCCTGTGGTATGTTCTCCTTCACGATTTGGGCTCTTGGGCTTTTTCATCATCATCATTCACCCATGTTGGGGCTCTCTCAAGCGGCTGGGAATTTTCTGTGTGTGAAATTCGTTTTTGGGTCGCTCTGTGTGTGTTTTCCCCTCATGTGGGTAGTCATTTCTTCATTCTCCTGGGCTGTGGATTTTTTTTTTAATGATATCTGGTTTGGTTTCTTCCCCCAATGTTTTTGTTGCATTTTCCCCACTGATTTCCAAGCTAAAAATCATTTTTGAATTACCCAACGATTTGGAGGAGAGACCACGTTCTCTTGGGTGTGGTTGAGTTCGTTTTTGGCCATGTTAGGGCCAAAACGTCCCTGGGAAATCGAATTTGTTGTTACGGGTTTTTCTTACCCTCCTTGGCAATTCATTTTATTGCCGAACTATTTTCCTCAACCCAGAAATTGTGTATATTGCTGTGTATGCATTGGTGCTTTGGTATGTGTTGAATTGGGAGTGGAAGTGGGTCCTGACCAGCTTAATAATTATTGTGCATGAGGAACCTCACTGAGGGATCTTGAGGGCTTATTATTCCTTACTATACATTCTGAATAGCACTTGAAAGGAATGCATAGCATGAGGGACTGTACAACAGAGAAGGGGATGATTCCTTGTGTTGGGTGTGTATGTGTTGGGAAATGCAAGTCAGATCTTGTGTAGGTATCCATAGCTCTATGGTTGAGCTCACTAGCTTAAAAAACAAGCCTTTACATCCCCTTGGCAGTCTAATAAACCCAAACATAGCTTTGGCTTGACTGAGTTTTGACATATATTTGGCTATGTGTGAGCCTGCTTAGTTTCATTTTCCTCGGGGAATCATGCCCAACTCGGGGGTGGCAATGTTGCTGAGAGATTAAGGAGCACACGGGCCTATGGTTGGGTGGAACGTTGTAGTGACATAGCTAGTTGCGAGACGAGCTTCTTCATAAGATAAGTATTATTGTCTATTTCATCTCTGCAATCGTATTTTTTGTTTAATGAAAATGATGAACATGCTAAATGCTTGAATGGAATGTAGTTTGCTTCCGTTGAATGAGAAATAATTATGCATCTATGCATGTTCTAGTTCAAAGCATTCCAATTTTTATTATGTGTATGTTCATGGGGCTAGTTTCCCGGGTAGATAGCAGCATCGGTAGCGTCCTCTTCGTTGGTGGGAGGGTTGGGGACATTACAGAAGCCTTCTATAATCAACCAATAGGTTAAGACCAAGAGAAGATAGTATAACACTAATTCATAGCAATGAAAGGTTGAGATCCATAGGATGTAAGGGAAAATAGTTTATGTTTTTGTCTCAAATTTTGTGAACAACCATATACTACCCCAAAGTAGTCCATAGATAGTATCTTTGCATGGAATTTGAAGCATACATCTAGCAATAAAAGGAGTATGTCCATATTATAGAAAACTCAAAAAGCACTTAAGGTCATTTCTAATAGAAATTACTTCTTGATTTTGGGTCATAGTCATCATTTCTTGGAAAAAAATTCTCACACCAACTAACTTAGGACAACATATCATGGTGATATATTAAGTCTACCTTAAAATTTTCTTGTCTCGTATGTCCAAGTATTTGTCATAGATAACAGTGGATGAAACAAGGGTTATAAAAGGAGTTTATGGCATAAAACAACTGTATTTAGGAACAATAAAAGATAGTAGCACACAGCCATTTCAATCACCAATTCTATGTTTCTGTTTCCAGTAGGTATGTGGTAGTGTTTGGCATGGCTTTATGATTGATTATAGGGGTGTAATTGGATTGATTTTGTGCAATATTCTTGAATCTCTTAATTAGGATAAAACCCTATATATGCAAATCCCTCCATAGAATTCATATGGAAACCTTTGAAGTGATATTTTCCATACCTAAGTAAATTAATTGACTATAAAGTAGGAATGGTGTTTTGGGTGATATTTTCTAGGGGTAGTGTACTCATGTTACTTGCTTGCAAAACATATATGACCTGCTCATGTTCTGTGCTAGTTGAAACATTTGTGAAGTCTAAAATATGGCATGAAGATAACTAAGAGATATCAAATTCACCCTTATACTGAGGCATATGCCTAAGTGTAGAAAGGGGATACCTTCATACCTTTGTGGCATTTCTTTGCACAATGTGCTTCCCATCGCTCCAAAGTAGTTGTCAATATATTAGGATTTTAATTTCCCAGGAGAAGTTTCACAAGTTTGGCATTGACTCTCAACATGCAACTCAATTTCTCATTTTTTCTTTATAAACTTATGCTTCCTTGGTTTCATTGTCACATAGACCCCTCCTAGAGCAATCACAGTGGCCTTGTAAATTAACGTGCATTCCGCATAACACCTATTAAACTCTGCTTGAAATTATTTAAGCTCTTCTTCCAAGGACAGATTACATGCGTTATCCATAGGACCTAGATGTGTTATCTTCCATGTGATATTTTCTTCAAAAAATTGTATGGCTCTTGTCAAAGATTAGTGGAATTTTGAATTTTAACCTGGAACTTGAGAATTTGTGTCAAGGTCATGGTCATATGCTTGGATATTTAATAAATTCTCAATAGTCCATTCAACTCTTTACCATGGAAACCAATTATGAATCTACTTTATGAACCTTTCTAACCAATCATATAAATTTACTAGGAATTCAACCCAAACAATATCATGAAAGTGATCAAACAAGTACTTATCATTGAACTTTATGGATGAATGAACATGCACCTCATGTAAGTACTTATCATGCAGAGATGCAATTTCTTGGTAGGTGGATGAATTAACATTCACCTCAAACCAATCTTGATATTGGTCCTTTGTCGACAACTTCCACCACATCATAGCTACTCTAAATGGTTTGTTATTTATGTGTAAATTTGATACTTATACGAAATGTAACATATTCCCTCAAGTTTCTAAATATAACAACATTTGTTGTGCCCAAACTAGGAATAAAATATTTTCCTTCTAGCTTGGAAAAAAATTCAACAACAATGCCTTAGTTTCATGTTACCACATAATGCACCAAAGGAATCCTCTATTCTTAGAAATATTATTTGAATAAAAGTCCCACAAAGAACATACCAAGTACATCCTCAAGCCAATATTCCATAACTTAAATATATAATTACCACTTTAACCTTCAAATTCATAATCTACTATGATTAATCAAATTCATAGTCAAGGTGCTAAAGTCCTTCCCAAAACGAGTACGAATAAATTATAACATTAGATTTGTCCCATCCCACCAGCTGTCAACATAAGACTTTGGGAGAGACACGTGGGGGACACCACAACTACCAAGCTAAAGTTGGTGGTTTCACTTCACATTAATTAGGTGCAGAGTTGAGTACCTGCATTTGTATGTCCAATATTTTGTGCATGTCTTGGAAAATGATGGAAGGATTTCCTCGACCATGGTCATAACCCGCTCTCACATGCATATCGGTAATGCCTTGCACCATCGAATCAGGCGAATTGTTGGATGGTACAAGAGCACGTTCGATAGAGGTAAATTGATTTGGATGGCCATAAATGGTAATAATGAAGTAGATAATGGTCAAGGTTTATATATTAAGGTAGGATGATGGGGTTTAATTAATGTTGGATGGTACATGAGCATGTTTGATAGAGGTAAATTGATTTGGATGGCCATAAATGGTAACCATGGTGAAGATAATGGTATGGGTTTATATATTATGGTAGGAATACGAGGTTTAATTATAAAGCATGTCACTAATAATAGGGAGAGATCTACCTTGTATTCCAAGGAAGTAGAAACATAGGGTGTTTTTGTCTCTGCGTAAATAAAATGGGAAAAGAAGAATATTTCTGTGAGAACTATTGTTGTGCTGACTATGGAGTCTGAAATCTCAATAGAAGTGTTCAAAGAATTATCTAGATGGAGCAAGATGGGAGAAACATAGAGTGTCGCAGGGAAGAATCGCAAGAGGAGGATGAGAAACAGTGTTAGGATTAAATAATCCTCCCTTGTCCATATATAGTATATTTTATCATCTTTCTTAACTTAGGATTCATTTGGATGGTTTTGGTGCTACCTTGATATTGGTGCCATTGGTGCCACTTGTGCCAATCCATACATTCTATGAGCCACTCTGAGTGCCACCAGCAACCTCCATCAATTGGTTGTGGTTGGTAGGAATTTATGCTGAGTCAACCTCCAATTACAATCAGTTAGATCACTTTTAGTTAATCTAGCGCCAGTTTTGCATGCATGCATGGGGAGTGGTCCCTTTTTCCACCTACCCTAGTTGTTAACTAGTTGTTAAACTAATTTAGACATCATGAGTTAGACTAGTTGCTCCCATGCAGTGATTTAGACACACTGAGTTAGCCAGCCAATCAGGTTTAGTTGGTAGATCCAAACATTATCCACATTATTCGAATTCTCCTTATTGAAACACCATTGTATTACTAGAGGATTAATGAATATTAATGTTGTAATTAACTGATCAATTATTATCATATTTGTCTCAAGTTTGTCTTGTTCAATGTACATTGTCTTTGATATTCCACTACATAATTCTACTTCTCAATTGCTCTCATTTTCCTGTAGATCAATGGCTCACAAATTTAACATGGTATCAAAACCTTGTTCATGATAGCAACAATTCTTGTTCGATATCCATTGTACACCAAAAGCAGCTGAGTTTCCACATAAATCCTGGAATGATAGCCTTGCTCCCTCGGGATTCTATCCAGAGAAGTCTATCCATGTGTGACGGACTCTAAGAAAGTGTACATGTCGGGATGGAAAGGCTTGAAAATGACATGATTATGAATTGAATTGGTTTTTACAGTGTTATTTGCAGGTACCTACATAGCTTCTTGAGGAATTGAATGCTTTGCATACAAAAATATGAATTCTTAAGCTCTCGTACTCTGAATCCTTACACCCTTCAACTACAGTGATTGGAGGGAAGATGTGTAGGTTTCCTTGTGCAAGCATGGCCTGTATAGGATGACTATGGGTAGATAAACTGAGCCCCAGTAGTATGTTGAGAAGAACAAATTTTTGGATCGGCTTGATGAGCCCTTCGAATTCATGTGCACTCATATCTCCTCGGATATTTTGTTCCACCTTGAGGGACTAAGGACTCCAAAGGAAGCTTGGGATAATCTTGAATATTTGTTTGGAAAAAAAGATGAGCTTCAAGGGCATATTTTGGAGAATGAACTCATTTCTCTACATCCCAGCAATTTCGAATCTATTCAACAATTCTTTACAATATACAAGTCACTAGTAATGCAATGCAAACAATGCGGATTAGAGAGGAAAGATGAGAAGCTTGTGTTGTCAGTACTAAGAAAGCTTGGCTCTAAGTACTCAGTCTTTGTCTCTACGTTCCATTCGGGAAGAGCTTCCATCCCTAATTGGAAGATGCTTTCTCTAGATGCTTTTGTTGAGTCCTGACTCCTTAATACAAGAGCAAGATAAATTGGTTCAAACGAGAGTGATTCAAACCTCCAAGAATCAAGCACTCTCTATGACAGACTCAAACAATGTGCAAGAAAGAGGGAAGCACAAAGGGAAGGAGCCCAAAACCACTGATTCAAAGCCAAAGGAGAATCTGATATCTTCCGATGGAACCTCGGGATCCAAGAAAAAGAAGAAATTCGAGAAGACTAAGTGTCGATACTGTATGAGAGGCTTTCATATAGAGAGCCAGTGCATGAATAAGACAATCAACCAACTATCAACACTCCTTGAATAGAAAAATATTTCTCTTCCACAAAGAGTAAAGAACTTTGATGTTGGACAACCGACAAAATATCATGATAGGTTCCATGCCTTGAAGGATGGCCTCACTCGATCGTAGGATTACTTGATAGATTCTGGAACATCCAACCACATGGTTGCCTCCATGGAATCCTTCACCACTCTCAATCTCTCAAGAGGACCTAGTATTCATATGGGTGGTGACTCTCATATCCTAGAAGGAGGAAGAAGTTCTATTAAAATCCAACATGGAGAGTTCGAAAACTTGGGAGCTTGTCCCCTTACCTCCAGGGAGGAAACTAGTTCAGTGCAAATGGGTCTACAAGACCAAGATATCCTCTGATGGAACCACAATAAAGTATAAGGCTCGGTTGGTGGCTAAAGGATACTCACATGTTCAAGAATTGGAATATAATGGAACATTCACTCCAGTAGCAAGAATGGACTCGATTAGGCTTGTCTTGGTATTTGCAGCCTCAAAAAGGTGGGAGGTACATCACATGGATGTGAAAAGCGCCTTCCTCCATGGTGACTTGAAAGAGGATATTTACATGAAACATCCTGAGGGCTACATTGAGGATTCCTACTTAGTTTGCAAACTGAGGAAATATCTCTATGGGCTCAAACAAGCCCCAAGGGCATGGTATTCCAAAATGGATGCATTCCTGATGTCACAAAGATGTGAAAGATGCAACTCAGATTGCAATGTTTACATTCAGAAGAAAGAGGGATTCTCGCTATTGATTGTGTTATATTTGGATGACTTTCTCATTACTAGCAACTCTGTTGTTGGATTGAGAAGCATCATGTCAGTTTTGAACAAAGAATTCACTCTTGTTAAGACATCTCATTGGTCTCGAAGTAATTCAAAAGAATTTGGGAATCATGATCTCACAGTCCAGATACTTATTATACATACTCAGGAGATTCCAAATGGAAGACTGTAAAGTAGCCCCTTTTCCCGTCCTATCTGACATCAGGCTAGAAGAAGGTGGTTCTACACCATTGATAGATAACACTCTTTTCAAACAGCTCATTGGGAGCCTTCTATACCTCACACATTCGAGACCAGATATATCCTATGATATGAGTGTTGTTGCTAGATACATGTAGGAGTCGCATGAGCTGCATTGAAAGGAAACAAAGTGTATATATCATTATGTGTAGAGTAATAGACATTATGGGATCCATATGTAGCTGGTGCACAACTTGATTTCATAGGCTTCACATATTCAAACTGGGCTGGAGATGGGAATGATAAAAAATCCACTTCAAGATTTATGCCTATGTTGGGATCTGGGACAACTTGTTGTTCCAGTAACAAGCACTTGCACTTGCACTCTCTTCATAATAAATAGAGTATAGTGGGGTTGTAAATGCAGTTATTCAGGCATTTTGGATGCATGGCATCTTGATAGAATTTGAGATTCGCATTTCACCTTCAGTGGACATATATTGTGAAAACTAGAGATGTCACGTCCCCTCTCACCTTGGAGGAGGAAACGCGATCATTTCTTCTACCTGCATTACCCGTCTCTTATACTCAATGGCACGCGTTTGATGATTCTCGTTTCCTTTTTTTAACCTCTTTCAGATCTACACAAGAAAGAATTTCCATCCTGATAACATTCTGATCCATACCGTGTATTGATTCTTTACCTTCCCCAAATCACAGAAATATCGAATGGCTAAGAAGAACCGCAGCAGAAATCAACAATCTTTGTCAGTTCTGCATCCTGACACAAATCGACGACAGAGAAGCATCCCACAAAAAATCAATGGTGTGGAGAGCTTCACTTGTGGAATTGAAAACATATCAAAATTTCACTCTCGCACCCCGCATCCCACATGCCGCAATCCGCATCCCGCATGCGAAATAACCGTTGTGGAGATCGAAGTTGCGGAAATAAGAATTTACCATAAGACATTTCCTCATCCTGCATCCCACAAATTGTGGAAAGAAGATTTTTCCAAACGACATTTTCGCATCCCGCAAGTTGCGGAAAGGGAATTGGGAAAGGGCTAATGCAGAGTCCAAACTTCTACAAAGCGCTTTTTCGCATCCCGCATCCCACAAGTTGCGGAAAGGGAATTGCGGAAGGGAAAATGCGGAGTCCAAACTTCTGCAAAGTGCCTTTTCGTATCCCGCATCCCACATGTTGCGAAAACGAAGTTGCGGAAGGAACAATCTGTGGAAATTCGATATGTTCATGAAAATTTATAAGTCTACAACTAATTTTGAGCATTCAGGCCATCACGAATCCGGACGATCTAGCTCCATAACAAATTAGAAAATTCATTGAAATAAAATTACATACACATATTCATCATTAATGAAATATACATATTCATAAAATACATTCCATTCAAGCATTCATCATATTCATATTCATTTATAAACAAGTACAGATGCAGGGATTGAAACAAAAGAAATACTTATCTTTATCAAAATTTTGTCCAGCAACCAGCTATGTCGCTGCAACATTCCACCCAACCATAAGCCAGTGCGCTCATCAATTTCTCGGCAACACTACCACCCCCAAGTTGGGCATGATTTCCCCAAGGAAAAATGAACACTAGTAGACTCTCTCACAGCCAAGGATATAATAAAACTCAGCTAAGCCGACACAGTTGGGTTTATTAGGATTATACAGACAATGGTTCACACATAGTCAAATTTCACAAAAGACACAGTCATTCCAACTACCCATTGGGTTTATCAGGCTGGAAAGGAGGTGGAAAGACTGACTACTATGCTCGTGAGCTCAATTCCAGAGCTATGGACACCTGCACCAAATATAGCCTAGATTCTATAGCATCTACACAGCCAACACCAGGAATCATTCCCTTCTCTTTTCCACAGTCCCTCAGGCTATGCCTTCCCTCTCCTATGCTATCTTGGGTGTACAAAGAAGAAAACCAGCCCCCCAGATCTGTCTGTGAGGTTCCTTTTTACACTAGGTTCATTAGGCAGGTCCATACTTCATTTCCATTTCCCCAAGCCAGTTTAGATACCACACAAGGATGTATATACATCGATTATAGTTCTGGGATTAAGGAAACGTTACAGAGGCTAACAAGGATGTACACACAACAATCACAGTTCTAGGTTCAATAAAACATTGCAGAGGCCAAGGAATGCATGCACACACAGCAATTACAAACTTCTAAGCATTGCATGAGCCAAATATACTGATACAATCAGAGATCCCAAATCTTCTTACTGGTTTTATCAGTTCGTAATGCAAAACACGGTTTCTAGGTATGCGCGTTCAGGAAAATGATTGACAAACAGGGAAATCGTGAAGGAGGAAACAAAACTGATAGGATAGGAAAAAAAACATGAAGGATGAAACTTTGAGAGGTTTTTGCATGAGTCTACATGCTTGAATGAAACGAATGAATGAATGAATCCATGATCCATCAAAAAAATATCCAGTCGTTTTTCCAAAACGTGATGGAAGGTGAAACATGCACACATGAGGGAATGGCATGCTTTTTTGGGTATTTTTCTTGCCCATGCAATAAAAAACACAATTTTCAGAAATGGTGCTCTGCCCATTTTGAATTTCTTCCAAAACTCTTCCCATTCCCACCAAATGGCCCAAGGTTAAATATCCCCCCCTATCCTTAGGAAAATCATGCCCCCATATCTTTAATGTTTGTTGCACATAGCAGGCTGTAGGTTTTTAATTACTTTGTATTTTACATGATATCTCCAGCATAGCATGCTTTGCTAGCACATAAACCATTGGCGTTGAATCTAACCACCAAACACAAACACAAAATCAATGGCAGGGCCTTGGCCTTGAGCTCCTTGCCATGATTTAATATAATATTCACAACATTTGAAATTTAATATCACGAGGTCAAAAACCGGGATGTTACATTCCCCTCCCCCTTCAATAGAAATGTCCTTAGTGCTTAACAATTTAACAAAATAGAAAACTACAATGGCACCACCCTCAGTGCTTTGCAAAAATTGAACCAACATGAATGTGCCAGTCGCATGGCATCCTCTAGCTCCCACGTAGCTTCCTCAGGACTGTAGTGATTCCTCTGCACCTTTTTCTGTCCAATGGAATGATCTAAATCTTTTCCAAGTCCTTGCTTGCATGCATCATCATGCACCACATGATCTTCTTCTGGGTCTTGGAGAATCCTTCTCATCAACTTGGAACATTTCCAATGCCTTTGGAAATCAACAACGCCTCATTTCATGTGTTAATATTCACAAGATTTTCCAAAATCATAAATGAATCGCATGCACATGTATATCGACATAGAATCAATCAAAACAAATTGTCAAGTGAACCAAATACTAATCTACATAAGTATATTCTCTTGGTTCCATAGGTATCCGACTTGGATTTATACGACCATGGCATTCACTACCCCACCCCACGCCATACCCAGGTGTGCATTAAAGGGTAGCCAAATTTCTGCAAGCCTCAAACTACCTGCAATTATCTTTTAATCGAGATCCGACAACTCTGCTTCATAGCATAAAACACCCTCTAGGTTCTTACCAAGCTCGGTGCCCCTTTTCCAGACACCACAACAAATCAATTCACATGTCAGATTTATTCCTATAAGATGCAATCTATAACAGGTTTTTCAAAACTATGGCTACATCATATGCTCATGTATTTTTACAGAAAATCAATAACAAGAAAAGTTTGATAAGTAAACTAAATACTTATCTATATAACATCTCTCAACCAAGATCTGGTAGCCCTGTCCAAATCCCAACCTCTCTGGGTGATTAATAAAAGCTCTGCTTAAGGCCCAACTCTCCCTCCTAGAGCTGACTAATGCTCAGGTGCTTACTTTATAGGAACCATAACAGATTAATTCACATGTCAGATTCATTTTCGCAGGATTTATTTCTTAACAAGATTCTCAAAATCTTAGCTGAATCATTATGTACATGTGTTTTTACAGAAATTCAACAAATATGTGCTAAGTAATCAAATACTTATCTATGTAGAATTTCGTGGTCATGGTCAGCCTAGCTTCAGAGCCTAACACCTCCTTGGTGCTTAATGACAACTCTAGCATATGGGCCTAACACCATTCCCAGGTGCTCACCAATGCTCAGGAACTTACTTTCCAAACACCATAATACCTAGGGTTTATTCTCTTCACGGAGCCCCCACTCTGGTGATAGTCCCCTTATGGCGTGAATGTGTTCAAAAAGAAGTTTGTTCAGATTTCTTACTCCCTGGGCATCCCCAGTGATGCATACTGGTGCCTAGATGGCAGGGGGAATAGAAGCTATGTACATCCCATACATCCCTCCAAAGGAGCTATGTATTCTCTATATATGTTATTTTTGTCTTACCTGCGTTACACATACACGTGCAATTTACATCAGATATTGAAAGAAAGAAAAAAATTCAACCATAGGTGTTCAAACCTATTCCAAACACACCCCTCCAGGAAGTTATGTATCCAAGTACATCCTTCCAAGGAGCCATGTAAGCAAATTACACATTTTCATCATCTCTCCTGTGTTACATATAGACATGTAGTTCACACGAGATGTCATATATTTTCAAATCTATTTATGCCTGGATAAATCCCACTTATCAATGATCAGATAACATTGATAGTCAAATTAAAATTTGAATTCACAAATCTGTTTCCCACAGAAAAATCAAATTCAGCATTCATGAGGTCATCCCCATATTGTTTGGATTTTGCAAGTGGGAGTACTCATCCCTTATTTACATACGCTGCCAAAAACTTGTACATTCACATATAACATGTCATCTTGACACCATTTTAAATCAACCAAATAGTTAATACATTTGATTAACAACAGAATTCAAAAAAAACAAATCTGAAGCTAAAACTTTATTTTGTTCCAAAAAAAAATCAGAATTTCAGTCATGCAATCTTTCTCATAGCATATGGAAGTTTCCTGCCTTGGTTTCAACTCAGGTCCTTCTATTTGCAATCTTGGGGAATGGCCATTTCTTCATGGAACTACAAGTTCTCATGTAGGCTTCCACAGTCTATACATAGACTCAACTTTTCCCACAAAATATCCTTCAGCGACCTTCCTGCAACACCTGAAAGCATTAATCATGACGCACATAAATGTAACTGGTGTGTTTGGTACTACTGCAAACTCATAAGATCCATACCTTCCTTCGAGGGTTGTCTTATGAACATTTTCATCCGTGATCCTTACCTGTTGGTCGCCAGACCTTAAGTACTCATTTCTGGAAAATACTTGTGCTCTTCTTATTCGTTCCAAGGGGTCCGCACTTCTAGGCAATTGTTACTTGTTCTTCATAGTGACTTTGTTCAGCTATTTAAAATCAATACACAACCAAAGTGTATCATCTCTCTTTTTCACAACCAAGGATGGTGTTTTTCAAGAAAACACACTCGGTCTGAGGTACTTCTTTTCTTGCAATTCCTGTAGCTACATTTTTAGCTTCAGCATTTCTGGTATGCTCACCCTACAAGGCATCTGAAATACTGGTGTTGCTCCCAACACAAGTTCAAGGGTCAAATTAGTGTCACCCTTCATTAAAATTTCATCAGGAAGAACATTCCCGACTTCCTGTAACATATGAAACCCCTCCAATCTAGGAGTACCATTATATGCTATCTCCAAAACATGAGTTGTATATGCCCTGCGACCTTTCCCATAGAATTTCTCTAGTTGCATTGTGGAAGACTTTCTTCCTGAGATTACTTTTGGAAAGCCTTTCACAACCCTAAGGTTTCCTTCTTCATCCAAGCACTCAAAAGTCTTGTTGTAACAATCAAGCTTTTCTATGTGTGCTTCCAACCAATCCATTCAAATGAGGACATCATATGATTTAAGTGGCATGATATTCAAATCGTCCCAGCTAACCAACCCATCCATGACTAATGGACATTTCGTTACCACCCCACTGACTTTCTTCTTGATTCCAGTGGCTAGTTGGACTAATCATGATCTTATATGCTTTTATTTCTTCATAGTGTCTATCTCAACAAGTCCAAGGGTGATATAGTTGTGAGTCGATCCAAGGTCAATCAAAACAGAAACAGTCAGTAAAGCAATCTCACCCACAACTTCCACCATAGTCGAGTTATGACCTTCTCGGTGGTCTTCTAACGCTGCATAAATTTTAGAAATAATCCTTGCTTCCTGACCCATAGTTTCAGTTTCTTGGGTGCTGGGGGATTGGCCCTCATTCCTATTCGCAAGTGGACAATACCTGCGTAGATGGAATCCTCCACATCCCCAGCATTTGAGTGGTTCCTTTAGGTTTTCCTTCATTATTTTGGTCGGTTCAATCACAGCTTGTGATGGCTGCCTTCTTTGCTTTAGGAGGTGAGAATGTTTAAAATATTTCTTCCTTGGTTTAAGCTTTTCGTTCTTCTTGTGGGAACTTTTCCTACTCCCTTCTGCCTCTGTTAACTTATTCCTAGAGTTTATTTGCCTTTGGAGATCTGCCACATTCTGTAGCATTGTTGTAATCAACTGGTTTTGTTCTACCATAGCTTTGACCAACCTTTTATTTTCTTTCTTGCAATCCTGCAACTCTATCCTCAACATTCTTATGGTAACTGCAGCATCTGGGAAAATCTCTTGTCCCCCCTTCCCAACAATCTCAGCTCCATGACGTTGGGTATTGTAAGCTAACCTTACATACCTTTCTTCATGTGGACAAATACGATGCAAATGGGGTCCTCCACATCTACAGCATTTGAGTGGCATTCTTCCCTCTTATGGATCCCTTGGATTTTTCCCCATAGAGTCTTTTTCGTGCTCGCAGGAATCTCGCGCGTCATTCATGCTATTACTTTTCTAGTCATTAATCTTCTTTGACCTCCCTAGGTCGGACCAAGATCAATTCTTCAATATAACCTGTGGTTCTCCAAAATGTGTTAACAACATTGTTTGTTAGTCAATCTCAGAAATTTAAATAATTACTAACCAGTTGCTTCTTGTAGTCACGAACGGTCAATGGGTCTTTCGTCGTGTTGGCTAAGTTTAGTAATTTTGCTAATTAGCACTCTTCTTACTGTAGTTATTTTCTGCAAGAGCGACTGTCTTGCCTCTTTCACTGCTCTCCATGGCCCATTGAGTCCCAAAGTTGCAACATGATCTCTAATACCACATTGTCACATCCCCTCCTGCCTTGAAGGAGGAGACGCGATCATTTCTTCTACCTGAGTTACCCATATCTTATACTCAATGGATTTTGCACGCGTTTGATGATTCTTGTTTCCTTTTTTTTCTTAAACCTCTTTTAGATCTACACAAGAAAGAATTTTGCTCCTGGTAACATTTTGATCCAGTCCGTGTATTGATTCTTTATCTTCCTCAAATCATAGAAAGATCGAATGGCTGAGAAGAACCGCAACGAAAATCAATGGTCTCTGTCAGTTCTGCATCTAGAGACAAATTGACGGCAGAGAAGCATCCCACAGAAAATCAACAGTGCATAGAGATTCACTTGCGGAATCGAAAACATATCAAAATTTCACTCTCGCACACCACATCCCGCATGCCGCATTCCACATCCCGCATCCCACATGCGAAACAGCCGTTGTGGAGATAGAAGTTGTGGAAATCAAAATTTACCATAAGTCATTTTTGCATCCCGCATCCTGCAAATTGCGGAAGGGAAATTATAGAAAGCATATTTCGCCAAACAACATTTCTACATCCTGTATCCCACAAGTTGCGGAAAGGGAATTGCAAAAGGGAAAATGTGGAGTCCAAACTTCTGCAAAGTGCATTTCTACATCCCGCATCCCGCAAGTTGCGAAAAGGAATTGCGGAAGGGAAAATGCGGAGTCCAAACTTCTGCAAAGTGCATTTCTGCATCCCGCATCCCGCAGGTTGTGGAAAGGAAGTTGCGAAAGGAAAAATCTGTAGAAATTCGATCTGTTCATGAAAAATTCTAAGTCTAAAACTGATTTTGAGCATTCAGGCCATCAGGAATCCGACCAATCTAGCTCCATAACAACTTAGAAAATTCATTGAAATAAAATTACATACACATATACATCATTCATGAAATATACATTTTCATCAAATACATTCCATTCAAGCATTCATCATATTCATATTCATTTATAAACAAGTACAGTTGCTGGGATTGAAACACAAGAAATACTTATCTTTATCAGAAGCTTGTCCCGCAACCAGCTATGTCGCTGCAACATTCCACCCAACCATAGGCCAGTGTGCTCATCAATCTCTCAGCAACACTGCCACCTTTGAGTTGGGCATGATTTCCCCAAGGGATAAGAAACACTAGCAGACTCTCTCATAGCCAAGGATTTAATAAAACTCAGCTAAGCCAACATAGTTGGGTTTATCAGGCTTACACAGGCAATGGTTCACACATAGTCAAAATTCACAAAAGACACAGCCAGGCCAACTACCTGTTGGGTTTATCAGGATGGAAAGGAGGTGGAAAGACTGACTGTTAGGCTAGTGAGCTCAATCCCGGAGCTGTGGACACCTGCACCAAATCTAGCCTGGATTCTAAAGCATCTACACAACCAACACCAGGAATCATTCCCTTCTCTACTCCACAATCCCTCGGGCTATGCCTTCCCTCTCCAGTACTATCCCGGGTGTACAAAGAAGAAAACCATCCCCCCAGGTCTATCTGTGAGGTTCTTTTTACACTAGGTTCAACAGGCAGGTCCAGACTCCATTTCCATTTCCCCAGGCCAGTTTAGATACCACAAAAGGGTGTACATACATCGATTACAGTTTTGGGATTAAGGAAACGTTACAAAGGCCAACAAGGATGTACACACAACGATCACAGTTCTAGGTTCAAGAAAACATTATAGAGGCCAAGGAATGCACGCACACACAACAATTACAAACTTCTGAGCATTACATGAGCCAAATCAATTGATACAATCACAGAATCCAAATATTCTCATTGGTTTTATCAGTTCATAATGAAAAACATGGTTTCTGGGTATGCACGTTGAGGAAAACGATTAACAGACAGGGAAATTGTGAAGGAGGAAACAAAATTGACAGGACAGGAAAAAAAACGTGAAGGATGAAACTTTGAGAGGTTTTCTACGTGAGTCTGCTTTCTTGAATGAAATGAATTAATACATGATCCATCAACAAAACATCTCACTACTACATTTCGACCAAAAATCCGACGGCCGTATTGTCGGATTTTCGACACCTCTCTGTCGCATGTACGACACAATGAATTTTTTTAAGCGTCGGTGGATTTTCGTCGGTTATCCGACATCTTTCCAATCCGTCGGTTAAATGTAAATCGTCAGTTATCCGAAATCTAATTCATATTAAACTTTAAACATAAGCGTCGGTTAAGCTACGATCTAGCAACGGTTAAGCGACGGACTCGCGACGGTTCACCAAAGAGACCCGTCGGTTAAGCGATGGTTCACCAAAGAAACCCGTCGGTTAAGCGATGGTATTGGAATTTTTATTTTTTTAAATCACCTACAGGTCGTCGCTTAACCGACGGCTGTAGGCGTTTTTTTTTTTAAAATACAAATGCCACCCACTCTGGATAGTAATTTCTTGGCGTTTCTCATTTACTATTGCATATTCCTAAGGGCTTAGAAGTGACCCTCTATTAATGTCTTAATACTATTATATAGTTATTTATATTACCTTATATTAGGTACACTACAACAATGTCCAAATAGAGTCAAGGGGGCAGTTTGAAGCCAGAATTAGGTAATAAACTAACAAATACTAAGTTCTAACATTCTCATAAATATCAAATATAGAGGAAAGTAGTGTAGTCGGCATTAGAAGTAAACAGTTAAGGTACTCTATGAGAAAAGACTAATGGAACAAAATCATACATGTGAAATATTACAGGATCTGCAATGAAGAGTTTTAAAATCTCAAGAAAGTACAGATAAAAGCTTGCCTCAATGTCTTCACAGCTCGCATCTAATGGCATCACACATTCAACTACATCAGCACCTAAGCCTAGCAGTGCCTGTAATTCGTAGGCACGTTGTTGCAAGCCTGTTGAGTGTGATGTCGATAATTCATCAATTAAGGAATGGCACTGCAATATAAGTCCAACATGAAACATGAACGTCAGAATAATATGACCAAAAGAATGGAAAATTCATATTTCAAACAAGAATTTCTGAGAGGCTAACTTGAAGATAAGTAAAATGAACACTTCCCAACTTGATGGTCTACATTCGGGGATCAGGCAAACCCAATCATCTACATTACCATACTATGGCTTCCTTGAATACAAGATGTCTACATTCAAAGTCAAGAACTTACACTTGATATATCTATATGCAGCGGTTGGTGCTCGTCTACAATGACCCCGAAGAAAAGATGAATAACTATAATGAAAAGCCCTTTACATCTTCCATGTGCCTTCTACCAAGAAAGATTGTGGCTGCATAGTCTCCTTTTTAAACCCTTATCATATGAAAAGACCCAACCAATTATAGAGGGGGAAGTTGCCCTAGCATGGCAGGATGCTCTACAAATGGTGCAAAGCACAAATTAAGACAATGGGAACACAGCCAATGAAGCTCATTTTCTTAAAAATTCTAAACAAAGTGATTGAAAACAAACAGCAAGGTTTCGCACATCAAGTGATCACAAATTAAAGTGTTTGAATCTAACATGCTGACATGCAAGCTATAACTTTGTATCTAATCAAAATCTTCCCCTAGTAGCATATGCCCCGTTCAGATAAAACGCTACAACACATGATAAAGCCTTACAAAAGTAATATCTACTCCTAAATGCCCTGGAGGCTGGTATTCATACAATTCAAGAACCTGTTAATTNCATAGCTGATTCTACATCCCAGCTGCAGTCTAAATCAGAGGATATCAACTCAGTTCTTGCAAGTTACTGAAGGCAACTTTCTGGAAGTTGAAATATTACAATAATTTTAGTCAATCATTTTATCACTTCCCTTCAATATATGCGATTAAAAATGCAGGTATCC
>LPNX011068150.1:10269-69688 GCA_001517045.1 Pseudotsuga menziesii
CAGGGGTTGGGGAGTGAGAGAGAGTGTATAAGGGGTTGGTAATGGAAAAGAGGGGTAGTGGGGTGAGAGAGAGGATCAAGAGGAGGGGAGTTAGAGGCGGAGGGAGAGGATCATGAGGAGGGGAGTTATAGGTAGGAAGAGGGTGATGACGATGAATATGATGAAGGTGATGATGATGATGATGTTCTATGACATGATGAACATGATGATGAAGATGATGATGGTGATGATGATGAATCCAACGACCTCGGCATACCACCGACGACAACTTATATAAGATATCAGACTTCTTCATCATGATATTATTCATGTCGTAGGACATGATGAAGATGATGATGTCCTATGACATGATTATGATGATGATGATGATGATGATGATGATGACAATGATGATTACGAAGATGATGAATCCGACAAGCTCGCCAAACCACCGACGCCAAAAATCGTCGGTATTTTTAGGTATCTGCGTCAGATATCCTACAACGATGATGATGAAGATCAAGATGAAGATGGCGATGAGGACAAAGATGAAGATGATGATAATGATGATGACGATGACGACGACGACGACGATGATGATGATGAATATGGTGATGATGATGAAGATGACATTGACGATGACGATGACGATGACGATGATGATGAGGAGGAGGAAGAGGAGGAGGAGGATGATCATGATGAAGATGACGATGATGATGACGATACTGATGAAGATGGTGATTATGATTATGAAGATGATGATGACGATGGAGATGACAATGATGATGAGAGGATGATGATGAAAATGATGATGATGACGACGAAGATGATGATGATGAATATGATGATGATGATGATGAAGATGGTGATGATGATGATGATGACTATGATGATGATGATGAAGATCACGATGATGATGACAATGACAATGATGATGATGATGATGACGACGATGATGATGATAATGATGATGATGATGATGATGATGAATCCGATGAGCTCGCCAAACCACCAACGCCAAACATCATCGGTCTTTCTAGGTATCTGCATCGGATATCCTACAACTATGATGATGTTGATGATGATGATGAAGATCAAGATGAATATGGTGATGATGATGATGATGACGATGAAGAAGAATAATAAGATGATGATGATGACGATGATGATGATGATGATGAATATGGTGATGATGATGAAGATGACGATGATGGCAATGACGACGATGACGATGACAATGATGATGATAATGATGATGAGAATGATGATTATGAAGATGACAATGATGATGATGATGATGGTGATGACGATGATGATGATGATGAATATGACAATGACAATGACGATGAGGATGATGATGACAATGACGATGCCGATGATGATGAAGATGGTGATGATGATGATGATGATGATGATGATGAAGATGGTGATGACGATGATGATGACGATGAAGATGCCGATGATGATGACTATGGTGATGATGATGAAGATGATGATGATGATGAAAATAATGATGATGATGATGACAATGACGATGATGATGAAGGTGATGAATCTGATGAGCTCACCAAACCACCAATGCCAAATGTCGTTAGTATTTCTAGGTATATGAGTCGGATATCCTGCAACGATGATGATGATGATGATCATGACGAACATCAAGCTTGAAGAAGGCAATGACAATGATGATGGAAATTGTCATGTCCCCTCCCATCATCCTGACGAAGGAGTGGACACGACCAATACTATTGTTTCTATCAAATGGGAAATCTAGCCCCATGAAAAGAATAATAAACAAATGCATTGAAATAAAATACATATGTAAATGTACAATTCATTAAACATTAAAAGAAAATACATTTCGTTCACATTCAAGCATTCAACATGTTAATGATAATTTATCAATTAAATACATTGTAGAGATTAAACAAAAGGAATACTTATCTTGAGAAGAAGATTCCCCACAACTAGCTATGTCACTACAACGTTCCACCCAACCATAGGCCAGTGTGCTCATCAATCTCTTAGCACCACTAGCACCCCCGAGTTGGGCATGATTTCCACAAGGAATTAGGGAACAATCATCTAATCCAACAATCACATCCAACCACATTCAACCATCTAATAGATGAGTTCCTTGGACTTTCTCAGCCAAGCCAACACAAGGATGCACTTCATAGCAAAATACAAGTTCTAGGCATGGACAAAAACGTCCTGGGAACCACAATGGAGAATGGAAAATGGGGAAAAATGACCCAAGTGATCAAATCATTTCAAGAAATGTTTAATGGATTCACAAAGGCAAAAACGACCTCTATTGACACCCAAATCGTGGATCTACCTTCCCAGCCACTAAGCTTTACAAAAATGAGTTTTTGGGCATGGAGAAAAATGAGGAAACAATAGAAAAACATGGGGTTAAATGCACAACAAGCTTCAGCTGTGTGAGGAAGACAAACATGGCCTATTAAAACCACCAATTCATGAATATGAATTCCAAAAATTCCTATGGGAATTACAGGAGCAATTACAACCCCAACAACCACCAGCAATGTGAATCCTTGTTGCACATGCACTCAGCACCCCAAAAATGACTTCCCATCCATGGAGAAAAATGGAAAAACTATAGAAAACATGAAGGAGAGAGCTCATCCATGTTCAACTGCATGAGAGAGCCCAACGTGAATAAGAATGGGTGACGAATCAAAGACATGGGTGAATAATGTCTTGGGCATGTCTTTCCCAACATTTACTTGCCCCACAAGTCAAAAACACGTTTTTCCAAAATGGGTGGTCTTCCCAATTCGAATTTGACTCCCATACCTTTCCCATCCCAAGAAAATAAATTCCTCAACCAAGTTTTGACAGAAATAAATGGTTGGGGAAAAAGACAAAATGGGTAGTTGGGAAATTTATGGGTTTTCCCTTAGACATTTGGATTTTCCCCATTGGCTCAAGGGTTTGAATATTTTCCCTCCCTATTCCTTGTGAAATCATGAACCCATCTCTTTAATGTTGCATTGGCATAGCTAGTTGTGGGTATTTTTATTAATTGCATAGTTACATGATGTAGAAAATTATATTGTACGATTGGCTAACACGATAACCATCGGCACTGATTTTAATTACTGAAACGTAAAACACTAAATCAGTGGCAGGGCCTTTGCCTTGAGATCCACACCATGCTTTATTAATGTTATTTACATCATATATAATTTAATGGAATTGGGGTTGATATCGAGGTATTACAATGATGATGATGAAGATGATGATCATGATAATGATGATGATGACGATGATGATGACGATGTTGATGGCGATGATAATGATGATGATGATGATGAAGATGACGACGATGATGATGACAACGATGATTATGATGATGATGATGATGATGATGATGATGAAGATGGTGATGATGATGATGATGAAGATAGTGACAGCGATGATGATGAAAATGAATATGATGATGATGACGATGATGATGATAGTGATGATGATGACGACAACAAAGACGATGATGACGACGATGATGATGACGGCAACGATGATGATGATGATGATGGTGATGACAACGACGATGATGATGATGATGAAGAGGATGATGATGATGAATATGTTGATGAGGAAGAGGGTGTTGACGAAGATGATGATGAAGATGATGATGATGATGAATATGGTGATGATGATGAAGATGACGACGACGATGATGATGATGACAATGATGATGATGATGATGATGATAATGACGATGATGATGGTGAAGATCATGATGAATATTGTGATGATGATGATGACAATGATGAAGATGATGATGATGACAATGATGCCGATGATGATGATGATGATGATAATGATGAAGATGACGATGAATATGGTGATGAGGATGATGATGATGATGATGAAGATGATGATAATGATGATGATGAAGATGGTGATGAGGATGGTGATGAGGATGGTGATGACAATGGTGGTGATGATGATGATGATGATGATCAGGATGATGATGATGATGACTCTTATGATGATGATTAAGATGACGATGATGATGATGATGAAGACGACGATGATGACAATGATTATAATGATGATGATGGATATGGTGACGATGATGATGATGATGATGATGATGATGATGAAGATGATGATGATGAAGATGTTGATGAGGAAGAGGGTGGTGACGATGATGATGATGAATATAATGATGATGATGATGATGATGAAGATGATGATGAAGATAGTGATGACAATGATGATGTCCGAGGACATGATGAATATGATGATGGTAATGATGATGAATGAAACGACCTCTCCATACCACTGAAAATAACTTATATCATATATCAGACTTCTTATAATGTAATTTAGGTAGGATATCCAACACCCCCTTCAAAAGAGTGCGACGAGCTCGCCAAACCATTGACTCCAAATGTCATTGGTCTTTCTAGGTATCTACATCAGATATCCTACAATGATGATGATGATGATGATGAATATCATGATGAATATGTTGATGACTATGATGATGATGTTGATGATGAAGATGATGGTGATGATGACGATGATGATAATGATGGTGATGATGGCGACGATGATGATCATGACGACGAAGACGATGATGATGATGAGGATGACGATGATGATGACAAAGATAATGATGACAAAGATGATGATGACGATGAATATGGTGATGATGATAATGAATATGATGATGATGATGATGACAGCGACGACGATGATGACAATGATGATGATGATGATGATGATGATGATGAAGATGATGATGATGAAGATGATGATGATGACGACGATGATGATGAAGCTTACAATGATAATGACGATGATGAGTAGGGGAGTTAGAGGGAGGGAGAGAAGGGAGGATTAGTAAGAGTTGCGGGAAATTTGTGGGGTGTTAGTGGTAGGGGATGATCTGTGGATGTGTAATGTGGGTGTCTGAGAGAAAGAGAGAGAGGGTTGACCTAATGATGATGATTAATGATGATGATGATGATGATTAATGATGGTGATTCTATCCATTTTGTATGACGATTAATGATTAGTAAGATTAGTAATAATAGAGGTAGGGAGAGGAGGGTGGATTAGTAAGATTAGTAAGATGGTGATGGTGATTCTAATCATTTCTTATGACTAATGATGATGACAATGATGATGATGATGATGATGATGTTGATGACAAAGATGATGGTGTTGAAGATTATGATGATGAAGATGATGATCATGATCATGATAAAGATGGTGATGACAATGTTGATCATGACGATGAAGAAGATGATGATGATGAAGATGTTAATGAGGAAGAGGGTGATGATGATGATGATGATGATGAATATGATGATGATGATGATGATGAATATGGTGATGACGATGATGATGTCCTACAACACGATGAATATGATGATACGTAATAATCCAATCCAATTTTATGCGTACCAATAAAATTCAATATTTATATCGCAATATTAAATCAAAATATAATATAGAGTAGATATATTACCGCATACCTCATATACATCAATGGACTTCATCATCTTATTCATCCAAGTTATCATCTATATCATCCGATCTAAATTCAACATTGTAAGGATTGACCATATCATCATCGTCATCTATGTCAGTTACGATCATCATGTCATTGTCTATATCATCTTCATGGAATTTTTTACTACATCATCTGATTCAACTAATTTTTCAACATATCCTTTTGGAACATGATCATCTAACTCATGTTGATCATCTTCAACATCATCTTCTTCTTCGATACCCTCTTCATTGCCTTCCTCTATGTTATACTTTACTGGCCTTCCCCTAGGATCGTGTCTCACAACAAATGACCAACCCACTCTACCTGGAACCTCAGAGTAAAATACCTATTCACATTGGCTTAGAAGAACATAGGGCTCTGTTCCTGGCTCAAACAACCTTGTATTTACCATGGTAAATCCATTATCATGTTCAATAATATTTTTATTGGGATCACGTTGATTCAATCATAACTTGCACCATTTGAAAAAAAAAGAACTCCCTTTAAGGAGTTAAAGTCACACTGAATAATTTCTTCCATATACCCAAAGTATCGATTTTCTGAGAGTTCTGGATATCTGTCACTTCTAGAGGAAACATTGGTCACCTGAAAGACTACAAATATCCCACAATCTGATGTTTTCTTCATTTCATCCAACTTTTTGATGTGATATCTATAGCCATTGCACCACATATCCTTATGGTGTTTCACCTACGACAATACATACACAAAAATATTACATAATGATCCAATATTTATGATTAAGTGCATGTTTATGTGATACAAGGAAAAAAATCAACGTGTACATCAATATGTTTGCAAAAAAAAAGATTAGTGTAGTTTATTAATATTCTTTCATGCTTATCTTTTAAACCATATGCTAAATTGATTCCCCTTTGTGTAAGACTGGTATCTCCATTGCGATGCGTTTCTTTAACCAATGAAGCCACAACTTCCCATGATATTCCATGACTAGATTATTCACATCATTCAATCCATACCTTCATGCAGTCAAGATTGTTTGCAATGTATAAATGAATCGCATCCCATTCTCGACCAACTTCTTGATGACAATAAAAATTAGAATTCAATACAAATGTATATTATCTTAACAAACTACACACTCTTAATTAATTAAATATATTGAATATAAAGATATACTGTATATCCCTCCATCATAGAACCCTCAGCACGTTCTCATTGTCTAACCAAACCCTTCATAAATTTCAAGTGCCTCTCAACCATCCACATGGACCTTGAGTGCACAGGTCCACACAATTCAATCTCATCGACTTGGTGTATGAGGTAATTTTCCCATGCATTGAAAAATGCCAAAGGTATATGCTTATGCTTTTCACACATGAGACAAGGAATTTCTCTCCTCCAATGCTTTTTTTCTTCTTTATGGATTTATTTAGATGACAACCATCTACAAGTGACACACACCAATAACGAGATTTAACAAAAAAAAATTATATTACATAACATGAATTAGTGCACACAAATCAAATATAAGTTCTATGACAAATTAAACAAACACTAAGAACATGCAAAAAATCGCTGCTTACTTCATCGTGGCATGCCAAAAATGTGATGAATTGGTCACATGCTGTGGCATATTTTTTTTTTTTTTTTATTCATAGTTTGCTAGTGCAAGTAGGAATGATTGCAAATCATGACTCTATATGAGGAGATCAAGCCGCAAGTGGTTTTTTGTGATAGGGATGTTTCGTCATGATTTGTGGTTGTTTGTTTTCGGTTGCAGGACAAATTAGTGTAGGAGGTTACAATTTAGCTTAAATAGGTAGATTAGAGAAGGGAGAAGGGTTTTTCTCTTCAGCAGTAGAATTCTGAATTCACGGAGTAAAGGACAGAGCTGCATCTGGTTCCACTTGTAAATATTTTAAAGAGATTGAAGAAGAGAGTCGAACTATGTGTTTGTGTGTTTTCTTAATAGGAAGAGTAGATGTGTGTTTGAAGTGTTATTAGCCTCTATGCATTTACTGTTTGAACTATGAATCCATGAATATCTGACTTTGACGGTTTCCTAAAAATCTTTGTATCTCTATGAAATTATTGATTCAAGTGTCAAATTGTTAATTGAATAGTTGAAATAATTTTGTAAATTCATGCATAGAAGTTATAGGCTAATTAATCTTTGAGATTGCAAGCTATATTAATCGATTCTATGATCAATCAGCGCAACCCACAAATTTTATGCCTTAACTAATTTATTGCAGAGAATGAATGACGAAGATTGAGTCCATAGACATAGATCTCACGGTAATGGAAGTTGTGAGGGAGATAACAGATCTACAAAGATATGTGGGATCCACATCAAAGGTATATCAACAGTCATGGAGAAGGCTGCAAAGATCTGACGGCTGGAAAAATTATGCAGAAAGAATTATGGAAGGAAAGCTGCGCGGAGCAACTTTAGATAGTTGGTCGGCATCCCACATCGTGCAACCCGCTTGTGGAAAATATATTGTAGAAAGAGAGTTGCAGGGAAGCAACTTTGGAAACTGATATTGGCATCCCACATCATGCAACCCACTTGCGGAAAATCCTGTTGCGGAAGCAGAATAGCGGGGAGGCAATTTTAGCGCAGAATTTGGCCAAGGGATAAATTTCACAGTCCTGCTAAGTGTAGGAGCCACCAGATCCTAGAGGTGTTGGTTGGGTTGGTTGTGGTTGATCCTGGACCTACA
Source organism: Pseudotsuga menziesii (assembly GCA_001517045.1). Lineage (NCBI taxonomy): Eukaryota > Viridiplantae > Streptophyta > Pinopsida > Pinales > Pinaceae > Pseudotsuga > Pseudotsuga menziesii. Next base: position 18,502 of record LPNX011068150.1, read on the forward strand.
CCAGAGAGGTAGAACATACTATAACAATATAAAAATCACATCATTTTTTAAACAAAGAGTAGACCAAAAAAATAACAACAATATGCACTGGAATAAAAAACAATAATTATGTGGATACCATAATAATTTCCTTCATGAATACATGCCAATCATGCATTTTCACCCCCAAAAAATCACCTTTCTTTGTTATGATATTCTTCATGTTCGCACAAAATCTAGTGGGAAATTTATTTTTTCGGATGACTTCTTTTACAACATTACTTTGCTGCTCCATGAACATCCATGGAAATGAGTTTATAATAATTTGGTCTCCGTTACTATGAAACTGAATGACATCTTTCATTGCATGGTTTCCTTCTTGAATGTCTTTGCAAATTTGGACAATTCTTTCTTCCTCACTCCTTCCATCCAATATTCGCCATAATTTTTCTGTCACATTCTTTTTGATATGCATCATATCAAACATATGAGAAATTTGTAGGTGCTCATAGTAGGGAAACCTGCTGAATTGTTTAGGATAACTTTTAATTCATTGTGGAAGCCCATTAATTCCTTCATGATCACAAAGGACATCATGAATCATAGTTTATAAAGAAATTACAGAAATCAATGTCAATTATGGTAAACAACACACAATAAAAAATATATATAACTTTTCATATACAATGATTCATATGTACGAGCTTGACAATTTCTATTATCTTGCAACTTCCATAGGTGATGTGTCATTATTTGTGGTTTTAATCCAATCTCTTGCTTCCCATTGAATATAATTTTTTCAGTTGTTTGATACCTGTGATTCTTAGAGAAGAAGTTCCTATACTCATCAAACGCCTCCTTTCTTAAGCTTTTTTGAATGACGAGATTGGATCTCAGGACCACAGAATGGACATGGAAATTTTCCCTTTGTCTGAAGACCTACATAAAGAGATGGAATATCTATGTCAATTATATTTATATATAAAAGGAATGAAATATTTAAAAAAACACACGTGCATAGTACTATATTAACTAGTTCATAAAGTTAAATGCAATTAAAGTGGAACTTATAAATACAAACCACAAAAATGGATTAAGCCTATGGCAACATGTATTGTCCATACAAACATTGCATGGAATTGAAATTTCCCTTTTCGTATTGGTCTATATACGTCATACATAGTGATGCCACTCCATAACTTTTGTAGCTCGTCTATAAGAGGTTCGACATATACATTCATATCTTTAACTTGGTACTTATCTGATTGATTTGAACATATAAAATATACAATTATGAGAACCATTTAGATATATAAACCAAGCACAAGAGAAAATATTCTATATATATATATATATATATATCACATTAGGAAACAAAATGTGACAAATGAGATACAAAATACGACAAATGAGATGCCACTACATTAAAAATAAAAAATTTGTAGCCACAAAATACCTGGAATAAACATCGACAACATTATGTGCTCCCTATTTATTGACAACCATGAAGTAATGTTATTGTTGATAACAAAAATAGGCCACACCGTGTAAACTGATCTCATCTCTCCAAATGGATTGACACCATCTGCTGCCAAAGAAATCCTAATATTACGAGGTTCTTCTTTAAAGTGAGGACATTTTTCCTCCATATCTCTAAATGCACAACCATTTGCAATCATTCAAATATTTCCATCTTGAATTATGTTCCTTGCATGGTAATCCATAAATTGCGTTATGTCTTAGCACCTGAACAGTCGTTGCAAATGTGGAATAATGGGAATATAACGAAGAACCTTGAGAGACACATTTTTTGTTACTTGATCTATTTGATATATTCTTTTCACTTCTGATATTCACGTGATATTATTTTTTCAGAACAAAAGATTTCGACAATGATTAGTTTTAGATGAACAACTTTGCTGATATGACATTCCAGACATTCTATTGCAAATTCATGCTGATTTTAATATATAACATCGTCATCAGGGCATGCATGAATTGCTTCATAATGTATTCCAATTTATTTCATGATGGCAGATAAATATAGATATGTGCGAGGTAAAATATTTGAGGGTGGTAACAAAAATTAAGATATCAAGCTACAAAAAATTAAAATAAAACTCTATTTAATATAATATATAAATAATATTAATGAAACACATTTAATCTATATTAATTTGACTTATGAATTAACAATACAATTATTAGAGGAACAAATATAACCTTTATCACGATCATATATATGTGATGGACTATTTTACATACCTTAACATCCGTGTGACTGATATGTTTGAAAGACCATTCATAACCTTCAAGTTCATTATCAACAATATAGCAAAGAGAAGATTTGTGTTGGAGCCTTAATAAATGGGTTCGTATTATTTCTCAACAAGAGGTAAATCATGAACATTATCAAAGTCATCAATATTTTCATGATCATCATCATCCATTCTAACATTAAATGAATCATGGATCAATGTATTTGTACCATCATCTTCAACTCCGTTATCATTATGATCATCTTCTTCAATATGATCATTAACTTGTTCTTCGTTATTCATATCACAATGTTATTTTGGTACTTGTTCTGAAAGCACTTCCTCTGGACGATATGTTGTAGGATGTCGTTTTTTTATAATTACATGAAGACATCGATATATATAAGTTAATATAAGAAATATTCAAATAATACATACATTTTCAAACAATCAATATAAAAGCTTTATAATGCAACCCTTACAAATGGACGATATTCATTCCCACCCTTAGCGTGTTAATGTTCCCTGCAATGTTTTCTAGTTGTTGTGATCAATTTTCTTCTCCACTTAAAGCCCCTGCATTGAATACATGGACAATAATATTTCTCATCACCCTTTATTTTCACTCCTTCCCACAATCTAGCAAGCAATTGTCGATTTTGTTCATCTGGATCAGGAATATTGCTATTTGACATTTTTTCACAAAGAGCCTAAATGAATGCTATCAACAATCTTAAAAAGTTAAGCTCCACACATCACTATTTCCCCAAACCATCTATCGAATAATAAAATAATTTCCGCAAACCGTCTATCAAAGAGTAAAATAATTTTCGTAAACCATCAGTCGAAGAATAAAATAATTTCCGCAAACCGTTTGTCGAAGAATAAAATAATTTCCGTAAACCACCGCTTCTATAGAAAACATGTCGAAATATTTCTGTAATTTATAGATTTACAAATTCATTGGTCGTCTGATATTCGATGACATGGATCCTAGTTACCGTTGTAAAAATATGCGATATAGGAGGAATATCCAACAATATATATGTCGAATTTTCGACAAAGGGTCGTCAAAAATATGACAAGGGGGATGTCTAAAATATGGAAATGAAAGGTCGAAATTATGACAACAGGCTGTCGAAAATCCGACAATAAGGACATCGCAAATTCGACATTCGGAACGTCGAAAATCCGACTTATGATTCTATCAATTTAAAAAAATTTAATCAAATTTTGTAATTTGAAAGTGAAATTTGATGACACAGTATTTTTTCGTTGGATGTCGTCGGATTTTCTCATCATATAGTGGGTTCAAATCTTGTTGTGGGAGAGCATTAGCTTGTCCATTACATGGTGAGTGCACACTTACCCTACCAGTGAGCCAATTTCAAGAGAGTGATATTCTCATCCAATTTGGACATGGGAGAGGCCATCCAGACCTCTCGTTTGGACCTTCATGGATTTTTTCCTGCATATAGGAGGCTGCTACTATTCATGACTGATATCTCCTCCCATTCTCTCAATTTCCACTTACATATTTCCATGTTTATCTATGAAGGTGCACTTGTGTGAATTATGGCTGCACCCCATTGAGTTCAGTTGATTCCCAAGAATGGGTGAATTATTAATGGCTCTGTAATATGTCTCTCATATTATTTTTAAGTCGAAATCAGAAGAAATACATACGCAAATGTCCACATTTCCAAGCTTTATTGTGACTAGTTTCCATGTAATGGTTTTCCCTTTCAATGGAGATTTTAAATCTGATGTGTATTGTGACTTGGGTAAATTTTATATGTTGTTAGTGAGCCATTGAAATTATATCAATTGTATATTTTCATCTTTCTCTGTCCTGAACCATTATATGCACCATATATGAGTAGAAGTTGAGATATTATGTGCCATTTCCCTTAAGCAAATATCACTGAAATTATGCATTCGAATATGAATTTTTGATCCTCTATTGTAGAACTCTTAACCACAACAAATGAAATTAAATGAAGTATAATTACATTCCCTATACTCTTTACTAAAATTTGGGAGGGTTTCATAGGATTTGGAGAGCCATTTTTTCTCACAACCTAGGGGGAATTGCCTCATAAATTACTAGTAATTTTTCCCTTTTTTCCACCATGCACAAGTCAAGTTGAAGATGTATATGAAATGTCATAAAACTATAATAGAGTTAATTTAAGATTCCTAAAACTCCCCACATCATTCCCTACCATATTCGATGCCCTCTTGAGCCATTCGAACCCCCTAGAGTCAAAACTAGTCAAGACAAATTTTCCAAAATTTTTCCTTTATTGGAAAATTTTGAATTGGGACATTACAAGTGGTATAAGAGCATGATATTGGTACATTATATAGATATGTATTCATTTTTTATGATTCTGACCTCCCTCCCTTAGAACCTGAGACATGAGACCTTAACAGTGAAAAGGAAGGAAGTGGAGAGGTTAGTTCTTTTTACAAGAAGATTAAGGAAAAATTAGAACTAGGAGATATGGATGACAAAAAACAATGAGGAACTTAATAAATTAATTAAATCATATCTTGAAGGAATTAACAAACATTTTATTCAAGGATTCGAATTGTTGGATAACCAACTTGGGAGCAAGTCATCACCCGAGAGTAGTAGTAGTACACCCCATGATGAGGGGAAGACCAATGGAGAAACCATTTTTTCAAAGACTGGACCTCATAACAAAACTCATGAGTTAAAAAAAATAAGAATGGACCTGCAATACATAAATTTTTAGAAGTCCAAATAATTCCCTTACACCACCTACGATGTTATAGAAGCAACAATTGATTAACAACAATCAAGTGATGAATGTAGGAAAGTCCTACCTTTTGATCAGTTCATTAGAGCATCTCTTCAGTTCAAGTAAGGAGGAAATGGGAATAGAACATGTCATATTAACCATGAATTAAAATACACCATGGTAAAATTAACCATTCCTTCCTTTGATGGCTCATCACAAATGTCTGCTAGTGCTTGGTTGCAAAAATTAAGTGTATATTTCCAATTAAATCCTATGGTTGAAGAAGATGCATTGAAAATGGACATTCTGCATATTGAAGGGGAAGCTAGTGATTATTGGTTCCATGGTATTAGAACCTTGGTACATGATCATTGATCTTATGAGTGTTTCTCCAATGCATCAATGGAGAGATTTGAGAGGAAAGACCCTAAACTTCATTTCAAAGAACTAGCGCAAATGAAGCAAGTAGGAACTCCTGAAGCATATATGTTAGAATTTGAAAATATTTCAGTAATGGTTTTTGATGTATATATGGATAGGTTGGTTTTATTTTTTACTGAATGATTGAAAGAAACTTTGAGAGGGATAGTGAAATCCCACAAGCCACCCACATTGAAGGATTCCATGAATTTGACAAGGGATTTGTAGAATGTGTTGCCAAGAACAAAATACCCTCCCAAGACAAATTTCCCTTCCAAGTTCAAGGATTAAAACATGGAAAAAGGAATCCTCAACCAAATTAAATAAAGGAGTACCGAGAAAAGAAGATATTATAAGAAAGAAGCTATGTTTTACATGCTAACAATTTTGGGTCCCGAAACATAGATGTGCCAAGGAGAAGGAACACTACATTGAAGTTTTTTCTAAAGATGATGAAGAGGAGGAGGAGGAATAAGAAGCATAACTTGTAGACCAAGAATAAAGGTATCAAACAAGAGAATAAGAAAAACCCACTCCTAATACAGGAAAAATTGAAGCACTCTCAGGTGTACCTAGATTCCACACCTTAAGGATCAAGGGCAACATACAAGGACAAAAGTTCAAAGTTCTAGTAGATGGTGGATCCAATCACAAATTAATAGATGCAGCCTTGGTGTATAGGAGAAAGTTACAATCTGAAAATTTTAATATTTTCATAGTCATCATTCCAGGTAACGATTCTATGGACTATACTAAATGGATTCCAAAGCTTCAAGTTACTCTAGGAAATCATACTATCACTGCCAAATTTTATGTAGTGAATGTGTCTAATATAAATGTGGTTTTGGGATTACAATGGATGTATTATTTATGGGAAAATACAATTAATTATAAATTCCCTCAAATAAGGTTCAAAAATTCAGAAGGGAAACCCATCTTGTTCAGGGGAATGCACAATTACCCAAATCAAATGGTGTCCTATCACAACATGAGGACTATCTCAAGGCATGGAGATATAGAATGGGATGCTGAATTTTTAATTACATATCCTAAAACTCACTTTAACATTTCCAAGAACCTTAAGGAGATAGAAAAACTATTGAGTAAGTATGAGAAGGTTTTTGGAGACCTTGCCCCAGCAAGACCACCAGATAGAGGTGTTGAGCATATCATTGAGTTACAGATAGGAACCCAACCTATCAAAATTAATCCCTGTAGGAACCCCAAAAGGATTTGAGATGATATTAAATAGGCCATTAAATAACTCTTGGATTTGGGTATCATAAGGCCTAGTTCTATCCCATTTGCTTCTTCAGTTGTTATGGTAAAAATGAAAGATGGAACCTTGAGAATGTGCATTAATTTCAGAGCATTAAAAAAGAAGACTGTAAATAATAGATACCTCGTATTAAGGATTGATGAGCTCATATATGAGCTCCATGGGTCCAATTTCATCTCAAATATTGACCTTAGATCTGGTTATCATCAAATCCGAATGAGAGAAGAAGACATACCAAAGACTTCTTTCAGATTCCACTATGGTCACTTTGAGTTTGATGCCATTCCCTTTGGATTGAAAAATGCACCTTCCACATTCCAATCATGCATGAAAAATATATTACAAAAGCAACTTCGTAAGTTTGTACTAGTTTTCATTGATGACATTCTTATTTACAGTAAAACTTGGAAGGAACATTTCCATCATCTAGAAAGGGTATTAAAAATTCTACATGGTAAATCTTTGTTTGCTTAGATGTCAAAATGTGAGTTTGGTCTGACATATCTCTTGTATATTGGACAAATCATTGGTCAATATATTGTGAAGGTGGATATGGAGAAAATAAGAGCCATTTTAGAGTGCCCTCGTCCCAAAAGTCTCACTGAATTAAGAGGATTCATTGGAATTTGCACCTACTATAGAAAGTTTGTGAAGGGGTTCTCCCAACTCACTTCACCTCTAACTAATTTGAAAAATAAATATGCTTTCCAATAGAATGAAGGGGATGAAAAAAAATTCCAAATAATGAAGGAGGTAATAAGTAATTGTCATATTCTAGCCTTGTCTGATTTTTATAAACCATTTGTCTTGGAATGTGATGCATCAGGAGAGGGCATTGGAGTAGTCCTAAAATAAGGAAAACACCCAATAGATTTTGAGAGTAGGAAGATACAACAAAATTATAATATTTAATCCATTTATGATAAATAAATGTGATCCATCATGCATGCATTTATTAAGTTTAGACAATACTTGGTGTGAAACAAATTTGTGGTCAAAACTGACCATAACAGTTTAAGGTACTTCCTCACTCAAAATGATTTAAATGAAAGGAAACAAAAGTGGGTGAGTAAGATTTAAGAATTTGAATTTGATATTGAATATGTGAAGGGAAAAAATAATGTGGTAGCTTATGCCTTATCTAGAAGACCTTCTATTTCTCCAATGGATGTAGTAGAAATTTAGAAAGCCACATTAGAAGTAGAGTATGCCAAGGATAAATTTTCTTGTGAACTTTTGGATGGAAATAACCATGATGATAGATATAAGTTATTTTAAGGAATCATCTAATACAAAGGTAGAGTCCATTTGGTCCCTAATTCGATTTTGAAGGAGGAAATTTTAAAGAAAGCTCACGATTCTCCTCTAGCAGGTCACCCCGGTTTCTTCAAAACATATCGAATGTTGAGGGAAATATTTGCATGGAAAGGGTTGAAGGATGATGTTATTAAGTATGTTAATGAATGACCTACATGTCAGAAAAATAAAGTGGAGCACACTCATCCAGCTGGTCTCTTACATCCCTTTTCTATTCCAACAAAAAAATGGTAGAGCATTTCCATGGAATTCATCACTGGTTTTCCCAAAGTATTTGGCAAGGATTGCATATTTTTGGTGGTGGATAGACTCAGTAAATTTTCTCATTTATTTTTTGTTACTGCCACTTTCACTTCTGCACAAGTAGCTGAATTATTTTTTTAATGAAGTTTTCAGATTGCATGGGCTTCCTAAGAGCATTGTTAGTGACAGAGATAGCATATTTTTTAGTACAGTTTGGAAATAAATCTTCAAAATGGCGGGGATGAATTTGACACCTAGTACAAGCTATCATCCCCAAATTTATGGCCAATCAGAGAGGGTGAACCAATGGTTGGAAGGATACTTGAGGAACTATGTTAGTGGGAATAAAAAAGGATGAATAAAATGGTTGCATTTGGGTGAGTTTTGTTACAATACTACTTTCCATATGTCCATTGGAATGTCTCATTTTAAAGAATTTTATGGCTATGATGCATCCACTTTTATTGAACACATTTTTGGTGATAGTAGAGCTCCAAAGGATAAGGATTGGATTGAATAAAGTCAATAAATTTTGAAAGCTTTGAGAGAGAACTTGTAGGTTGCTCAAAATCAACAGAAACAATATGCAAATCAACATAGAAGTGAGAGACAATTGCAAGTGAATTACTTGTTGTATTTTAGGTTGAAATCCTACAAACAACCCACCATAAAAGGTAAAGGTAAAAAAAATATAAAACCAAGATTATATGGTCCCTACAAGGTGTTTCGAAAAGTTGGGGAAGTGGCCTATCAATTGGAGCTTCCCATGGGAAGAAAAATTCATAATTTATTTCATGTCTCTTGTATAAAGAAGGTTATAGGGAAGCAAATTTGAGTTTGATATACTTATCATTCCACACAAAATCTTGAGAACAAGGGAGAGAAGGCTATGAAGCAGAACAAGAAAAGAGTATTTGGTACAATGGAAGGATTTGCATAGTGAGGAGGTCACTTGGGAGGATGAGAAAATTTTGCAGCATCCAAACTTGGAATTCATTGAGGACAAGAAATATTGGGTGGGGAGGACTTTCATGTCCCTATTCCAATATGTCTACTAGTTGACAATGTTTCACCCACCAACTAGTTCCCTAGGTTGGGGGAGGAGGCATTAAATATTGAAATAAGGGAGCTATGTGACCCAATAGAACCTTCGTTTATCATATACACATTAATTTGTGTCATAAAAATAATAAATATGGAGAAAATAAAGTGGAATTGCTTCATAAGGGCATTTGGAGGTCCATGTGAGCCTTGGGTGGCTAGATTCCTCCTTACACATGCCATGACTTAACCCAAATTAGAAATTATGAGTGATGCAATGTTATTGGAAGGTGAAGATTCATAAAATTACATATCATGAGCTCAATTATTTGAATGGGTGTGGAGGATTAACTCCCCATAGAAGAGGAAGAGTCTAGGAAGAAACTAGGTGCCATGTGGAGCTAGATTTCCTGAGCTTTATGAAAACAATGATGGAAGATTCTATGAAAAGTCAGACCTGATTGTAGACCTATGAAAACCTGAAATGTCAGGGATAAAAATATCCTCCAATATGGCACACTTGGGACTAGGTGGCAGCCTCTCAAATTTGGTGTAAGATGAAGGGTTGAGGAGAGGGCTAAGTGGCATAGAGGTCACTAAACATCAAGGATGAGGTGGAGGAAGCCTATGGGAATGAATTCAAACTTGGAGGAACTTAGGATGGTTATAAATATATGTCATGAGGAATGAAAATGGATTTTATATCCTTTGTGAATTTTCCTTTGGAATTTGGAGAGCATTAGCTTGTCCATTGCACGGGAGTGCACACTTACCTTGCTAGTGAGACAATTTCGAGAGAGTGAGATTCTCAACCAAGTTGGACATGGAAGAGGCCATTTAGAACTCTCTTTTGGAGCTTCATGTGTTTTTTTTTCTACATATAGGATATATCTACAATTCGTGACCCATCTCTCCTCCCATTCTCTCAATTTCCACTTCCATATTTCCATGTTTTTCTATGAAGGCAGACTTGTGTGAATGGTGGTTGGGCCCCATTGAGTTCATTTGATGCCCAAGCATGGGTGGATGATTCATGGATATGTAAAATTTATCTCATATTTTCTGTAATTTTCAATCATAATAAATACATATACAAATGTCCACATTTCCAAGCTTGATTGTGACTAGTTTCCATGTGATGATTTTCCCTTTCAATGGAGATTGTATATCTGATGTGTATTGTGACTTGGGTCAATGTTATATGATTTTAGTGAGCCATTGAAATTATTTCAATGGTATATATTTATATTTCTATTTTATGAACCATTATATGCACAATTTATGAGTCGAAGTTGATCTTTTATGTGTCATTTCCCTTAAGCAAATTTCACTGAAATTATGCATTCAAAGATGAAGCTTTAATCATCTGTTCTAGAAATATTAACCAAAAAAAATGATAGTAAATGAAGTCTAATTAAGGTCCCTATACTCTGTTCTAAAATTTGGGATGGTTTCATAGGAATTGGAGAGCCATTTCTTCCCTCTCCCTAGGGGGGATTGCATCATAAATTACTAGTAATTTTTCCCTTTTTGCCACCATGCCAAAATCAAGATGCAAATGTATATGACCTGTCATAAAAATATCATAGAGACAATTGAATATTCCTAATACTCCCCACATCAGTCCCTACCAAATTCGATACCCTCTTGAGCCATTCGAATTCCCCAGAGTCAAAACTAGTCAAGACATTTTTTCCAAAATTCTGCCCTTATTGGGAATTTTCGAATTGGGAGATTACATTTAACCATTTTTCAGACCTTTTCGACTAACTATAAAAAAGGAATAGCTTAGTTCTTCTAAGCTAATATATTTCTCCTTTGAATTGTTTATACTTTTTCGAACTTTGGAGACTAACTTTACGAAAAATTCCCCCCTAGAGTTTGCTTTGGTGTTTTTAGACTCTCAAATTGTGAAAACTCTGTTGAGAATCCACTAATTTGGGCTTGTAAAATTCACAGATCAGTGATTTATCAAGCATTATTCTATCTCTTCTTCGAGTTTTCTAACAATGAAGAAGGTCTCAAGTTTGCTTTCTTGGACTCGTTAAACCTTTACAAGAAATAAGGAAAAGGAATTATGTTCAAATTTCTTTTTATCATGGAAAAAAGTCTTGTTTCCTTGAACAAAGCACCAACTTGATTCTATCAATAGTTGGGCTCTATTTTTTGACCTTAGGATCAATCCTGATCTTAGACTTCTTACTCCTTCAGTTGGTTACTTTTCCAATTATATGGAGAAACTGCAAATGTATCCTACATTGCAGATTTGTATCGTTGATCCTTTTGCATCTAAAGACTCCCGATTCATGTTTCTTCCATGCTCACTGTTCAAGAATAAAACATGTGTCGTCCATTACGCACTTTCCTTGACCTTCTGTGTCAGCCACTCCCTGGTATCAGTTCATTACCTCAACTATTCAATGGTCCTTGTTGTAAAAATTTGTCCCAGTTCCAAATCAAATCATTATTTGACTTCCCTTGTGTTAGATGATGGATGACTCCTTAATTCCTTCATTCCAATGGATATCTTCCTATCGACTTCAACACATCTTTCTCTAAGAATGAGATTTAGAGTTTATGATAGTACCTTGGGGATTGTAGTCATCAGTGCCAATTTCCCTCACTATTGGGTAGAGGGAATACCTTAATGTTCCCTACTCAATGGATTCTTCAAGTGTCTAACTTCATGACCATTTATTCACACTTGTCAGAATGTATCAGGTACCTTGGGGACCATTTTCATTACTAGTGGTTTCCCACGTGTTTGTTAACGATTTTGATTAATGACTAGTAATCAAACGGTTTCCTCCATGTTCGACTTCAACTCCTCTATTCACATGGTTAGGATTCATAACTTTGGGCAGTTTGGATTGAATAACTAGGGCCAACAGTAGCATCATCATCTTTTTTCTATCTCCCAATTTGCGCATGACCTTGTCACACTTCATATGACATTTGTTGAGACATATATCCACCTTGTATTCTTGTGGCTATGATCGATTATTGAGCATGGATCCATGTTGTTTATTTGTGACCATGACTCTTAGAAATTTTACATAGTTCCTTTTTGTATATTGTGCGGCCATGAAAGTTACATCAATTATCCACATGTTGGTTTCACCTTGTATCTTTGTGGCGATCATTTGTACATGGAAATATATGTCCCATATCGATCACATTATCTAAAATTTATTTCTCTTTCAGGTACCTTTGTTCGAGCCTACGATCTTGTTTTCTCTAGTTTCTTCGATCCCATGATCCAACCGTTCGCTATTTATAATGTATTTCGTCCATCATCTTACCCTCTAACCTCATGAATTAGGTGGCATCCGTTATAGAAAAAAATGGCACTTCTCCATCAATGAAAACATTTACATGTTTTGTTGCATGACGGAAATTCCATGATGACACTTCATGAAAGCTATTGTCAGTCACCCAAAGGACACTTGTGTATGGAAGGGCCATATTGGGACTTCTGTAGCTCTGTTTTACCTATTTTATATACCATTGGAAAGGTAAGTCACTAAACAACAACTTTCCAAACCAGACCAAGTCTTGAAAACCTTGGAAATACCCTAAAAAATGCATATTTTTTACAAATACGTAGGTTGTCAGTGTTGTACCTACATTTTTCACTTTGCATACATAGGTTGTCAGTGTTGCACCTGCATATACCTTCAAAAATGGTCAAAAAATATAAAAAAATGAATTATGGGAGGTTTGGGTGGTTTTGGAACTGCTTCCTTAGTTATAACTGATCCATCCTCGGCCGTAACTCTTCAGATTGCTATATAAGAGAGGTAAAAGGGACCATGAATAGGACTTAGACTTTGGTATTGTTATGTTGAAATAATTTGGACTCTCACCCCTCTCACCTATGCCCTAGTTATCATCCACCCTTGCTGCAGATCTTGGAGGCTAAGAATCTTGGAGGAGAGAAGAAAGAGATCCAAATTGAAGGTTTTGTGAGGTTCCTTGCATGAGGAGAAGGTATATCTTGTACTTCTTCCATTGATTAATAATTATTTTATATTCTTCCCTTTCCAAATCACCATGTATATCTAAGTTTATGATCATTTGTTTCTTTTGATAAGATTAGGGATTCATGATATCTTGAATATCAATATCTTGCTTATTGTCAAATTGGTTTGAGGAAGGTTCGAAGTTGTTTTGCATGTCTCTTGGTTGGAGAGCAGGAAGAGGGATACATGAAATCTTGGAACAACCTTTAGTGTATAAGGTATGAACTCTCATAACCCTTGCAATCTTATTTAATTTATGCTTGCCAAGCTTTATATATGAGTCTGTTGAACCCCTAGTACGTTGGTGGCCTCAAACCCAACCATAAGATCAATTCCTTAACAACAAAAGGTTTGTAGGAATAGAATAAATGTATTGAATCACCATACTTATCCTTGATACCAAATCCTACAATGGAAATCCTATATATGGTACACCCATATTTGTAGTCAAAAACTTGTAGTTTCCAACATAACCATTTGTGATAATATTGTTTAGTTGTTAGAGGCTATAGATTAATGTTAAGGCTATATATTGTTTAGTTTAAAGAATGCATTTGCATTATTAAAACACACACTTTAGAAAATGCATGCATTCTTGCCACAGAAAAACAAAACTCGTAGTTTTTCCCACCTCAAAATATGTGAAAAGTTCTTTTTTTTGTTTCTAGTTTATCTAACATCTTCCTCAAAAAATTATTATTGCATAAAACTATTTTGATTTTTGCATGGTTGGGAGGAAATTATTTGTCTATATATTATTGCCAATCCATATCAAGATAGGGAACATATGTAATCGATTAAGAAATTCTTATGGGAAAGTGAAACCTAGCGAAAAGGGTAATGAAGGAAGAGAAATGACAAGGATAGGCATGGAAAAAGATAGGATTTCAACAGAGGCCAATCAACATTCTAGGACAACATATGCCATTATTGTTCTTCTCCACCACTACAAGAAAAACACACTAATTTAGTAGAGGCCAAACCAATTCCAACATATTTTGAACCACCAATGATTGTTTCATCAAGACAGGTTGTTGTGCATGATAAAAATTATGGATTTTCTCGGATATAATTATACTATAAATGAAATTAGAGAGGCAATTGGGAAAAAAATTGTAGTGAAAAAAGTTCATGTAGCGGAACCTCTTGCTGAACAAACATACATCATTGAAACTACCCATGGGCACGTCCATTTTCCTCCCAAATGACCCACAATTTCAAGAAGGGGTAAGAAATCCTATGTTATAATGCCAGAATAGAGAAGTGAAGAGTTTTAGAGTACAGGTCCATTGTGATTACCTAGATTAAGTAGTCTGCGGAAAATAATTCCTACACACATCCATTAGGATGAAAGTGGCATTATTAATGTTCCTTGAAGGTAAGTTATTTAACATAACTATTCTTTATCATGCATACAAATTTATGAAAGAATTTTTTGAATCAAAATATGATGCAACAAAATGTCATTATTTCTATCTTTATTAAAATATAGAAGTTTGAGACCTGATTAGGAAAATTTTAGTCATTAAAATAGTTAGAAGTACAAAAATGAGTAATCATATTGTTGGAAGTATTGTAGATGTTATTCAGAACTATTCTTTATCATGCATACAAATTTATGAAAGAATTTTTTGAATCAAAATATGATGCAGCAAAATGTCATTATTTCTATCTTTATTAAAATATAGAAGTTTGAGACCTGATTAGGAAAATTTTAGTCAATAAAATAGTTAGAAGTACAAAAATGAGTAATCATATTGTTGGAAGTATTGTAGATGTTATTCAGACAATTGGAAAAAGAACTCATTCAAAATACTATAATGAAGCTAAATGCATATTGTCACAATCAATTGTAAAAAAGATGACAAGAAAACATAGTTTCTAAAAAAACATA
This sequence comes from Pseudotsuga menziesii, assembly GCA_001517045.1. Lineage (NCBI taxonomy): Eukaryota > Viridiplantae > Streptophyta > Pinopsida > Pinales > Pinaceae > Pseudotsuga > Pseudotsuga menziesii. Next base: position 33,723 of record LPNX011068150.1, read on the forward strand.
TAATCTCTTTAAATGTAATGTCAAAACCCTTGTGAAGGCTTAACAAAATTCTCTTTTTTCTTCTAACTTTGAATAGAGGACTGGGCATAGGAGAGAGTCCTCATATTCTTCATGAATAGTGAAGGGGTGTCTACATGTAACATATTAAGGAAAAGTAGGTTGGTTACACACCTGCTTCTCAGTAAGATCTCTGCGTTCTTGGAATCTCTCAATGTATCAGACAATAGTATCCCAATACCTTTTAAGTTTCTCATGCAATGTGATAGTCTCAAGGATATGATCAATAAAAAAAATGTAAGGCTGGCTTGATGAAGAAGATGTACAAAAATATTAGGTAAGATAGTAGGCTCATAGATGGTTGAGGAAAAGCTCGGTCAAAGAGTTGCAAAGAAGGAATTCTTACCTACTAATCTCAAGCTAAGACTTGGGCTAGTCTATGTAGGTCGACTTTGTTATCAACTTGTAAAGACAAAATTAACAACATTAGATATGAGTTTGTTAGCGATATCAACTTAATGGAAAAATTCTTGGGTAATATAAGGTTGAACTAAAGAACATTTTTTCATGAAATCATCAACAAAGAATGATTACTAACAATCTAAAAAAACAAAAATAAATGTTATTAATGTAGGGGTGTTCTTTCTGGTATTGTCGCCAAAATATGTTGACCTAGAAAATGGTCTTATTAAGATCAACAAACTCAACCTCCCATGAGGCTAGGTAGGAAGAGGTGAGAATGTAACCCTTAAATTTTAAGCCTTCTAATAATGTGCAATAAATCTTATGACTGTTTGAATTTTTCAAAAATTATACATTCTTGCCCAATTTTCCTTGTATATGATTTTTTATGCTTTTATTTTAAAATTTTACAATAACTAACTACAACCATAAATTATTAAAAGACATAACAAGTAAATATAAATGCTAAAAACAAATAAAAATATAACATAAAAAATTATAACTCCAATGCATGCCATTGCCATTTTTGAAATATTTATGCTTTAAAAACATACTCATATTAATTAAAACAAAATATCCTAAACACATTTTACTTGTACATATACACCAAATATAATGATCAAACACCAAATATAATGATCAAACAGGAAAAATACATAAAATAATTGTTTACGAAAGTTAAGAAAGAGATGCTAGGAAAACACAAGATACCAATAGTATCTTTATTAAATGTAAAATTCTACAAGAGCCTTTCGCTTTGATAATGTTCTACAAGCCTATGTGGAGTCATCAAATGAACCTTTTTTTTCAAGATGTTGCTGACACCATACACATAAACAAAAGTCAAGTAAACATGATAACAAAGTAGAATACAATAAATATGGGATGCCATATCGTATAATTTTATGAGAATTCTAAATGGTTCTTGCTTTTTTATAAGTTTTATTTAGTGGTTATTTTAACTTTTGAATTGAAAAATGATGTTATTGGTGTATAAGTTTTATTTAGTGGTTATTTTAAATTTTGAATTGAAAAATGATGTTATTGGTGACACATTATGAATAAAATTACAAAATTTTGAAAATCCATTGATCAACTTTTTCTAACATAAAAAAGACAGTTTTCAAAATTGAAATTATTTATTAATATTTGGAAAAAATATAATAATGTAATTTATTTTTTAAATTCAAATGCAAAATTAATAAATTAAAAAATTTGCCCACACGGGTGTAGCTCAACCAGTGATTCGCTTGATATGAAGGAAATGTCGTAATGGTGGTCACAATTTCAAATCACTCTAGTTGAATCTGTGTGTCATGCTTGTGTGTTGTGTGGATGCACCCCATCCTAGTTGTTTATTCTCTTAGATAATAAAAAAAGATAATTAAAATAATTAAAAGGAAGTTAATAATTAAAGAATTTTTTTACATATATAAACTAAAAAAATTAAAATAAATAAATAATATAAGATAAAAGACTAAAATATTTTTAAAAATATTTTTTTATTAAAATGAAATTTGTATTACAAAATTTGAATTTTTATTAAAAAATTAAAACTTTTATTAAAAAAAAACTATTATTATTTTTTTTGAAATCATATTAATTTTTTTTTCAATTAAAAAAATCGAATACATTTAAAAAAAAAACTAAAAATTTTAAAAATAAATAAAAACTAAAAGAATATTTAAAAAATTAAATTAAAAAAAAAACTAACTGATGATGGTGGTGGTGGTGGTGGTTAACATCCGCTGAGACCAAACTTTGGTCTATCGGACCTAAATAAATGAGTTATTTAGTTTGTTTTAAGATTTTATTTCTATTCTCAAAGAGCTTGGACAGAAGTGTCCTGAGCTCACTATAATTTTGACAAGTTAAAGGGCTAAGAAGGTTGGTATTGCAACAAAGATTATGGAACTGAGATCTAATGTGGGTGTATACAGGGCATTCTAAGAGGAATTGATTTTCATCCTCAATCTTCATATTCTCACAGAGATGGCAGATCCTTTCCACCCAGGGTGTTTTAGGAACTGTCCAACGACCTGTTTCACTATGAAGCTCATGCGAGTCCGTTATTATCTTGGCTATATTAAATTTTTTCTTTGAACTAGTTAAAACAGAGAGATACTTTTGATCTTCTAGAGTAGGGTTGATGACCTCTTTATAATATCTTAATTTTATTTTAGCCTCTAAATCTTTCTCACGCCACATTTTCTCTTTAAACTTAGAAGTAACAATATTTTTAATGTTATTAATATTTTGCAATGCAACGATTTCGTTGATCTCCCAATGGTTTAACCAGGCCCTAGTATATTTATACCAACCTCGCTTGAGCCTTAGGATATTTTGGTTGGAATTTAAGATTATCTTAGGAATTCTATGGTCTCCCATGTTATTGATTTTGTGCTTCTATAACAAAATCCTAGTCACAACGAGGCTTTCGATATGGGGAAGACCCACTTCTATAAGGAGAATAGGGTAGGGTGTATTGCTTTTAATTTTGAGGTTATACATTATAAAATGCTTCTGGATTTGCTCAATCTTTCTATAGGATTCTCTAGAGATGCTGCAACCCCAAACCTCACACCCATACAAGAAAACAGGTGTGACTAAAGTTTCAAAGAGGAGCTTCTTTTTATCGTACATCACAAGGCTTGTTTCTTTATAAGTATCTTCGAGACCAAAATAAGCTTTCCACCCTCCATTAATCCTTTTTTCAATGCTATAGTTCTAGTTGAGCTTGTGATGAATATCAATTCCTAAGTATTTGTAAGAAGACACTTCCTCCAAGTTTCTATTATCATACACAAAATAGGCGTAAGTGTCTTTTTTGGATTTGATAATCATAAGTTTTGTTTTGTCATTATTAATAGTCATACCCGTGGTAGAGAAAAAATACTTAAGACGTCTTAGCTGCTTATCAAGATCAGATGAACACCTGGCCAAAAGAACAATATCATCGGCATAGAGAAGAAGGATGATGACTATTCCAGCTAAGATCTTGCCAACGCAACCTGCTTCCTCTAAACAACCTTCTAACTTATCGATGTAAATTCCAAATAGGGTAGAAGAGAGGGGGAAACCTTGGTTAACTCCAATATTACACTTAATATCTTTCGACCACCCCTTGTTTCTTTTAAACTTGGCAATGAAATTCTCGTATAACCTTATTGCAGTAGCTCTCAACTCAAAAGGAACCTATAGCTCTTCTAACATGTTCCATAGGTTGTTTCTAGGTACTGTATCAAAAGCCTTTCGAAAGTCCACAAAGTAACAAAAGAGATTGGATTTATCATTACAAAATTCTTCCACGATGATCATTATGACATTCGCCTCCCATTCATTTCTCCCCTACTTCCTATCCCTTACCCCGACTTTCCCTCCCCTTCCACCCCTTTCACTCCCATCTCCCTTCCTTTTCCCTTGCCCCCTTCATCCCCTTCCCCCATGGGGCCCCATTGGGCCACGACTCGATGTGACGCCTTCTAGGGAGGGAGGGGGCATGTGGGGAAGGGGTGGTTGGGGAGGGAGGGGTAGTAGTTAGGTTTTTTATTTTAATTTTTTAAATGTTTAATTTTTTTAATACTTTTGATGTTAATTTTTTAATTTTTAATGTTTTTTTAATTTTTGTTTGATTTTTAAAAAAATTTAATATGTTTTTTAAATTTAATAAATTTTTTTATTTTGTAATAAAAATTTCAAAGTTTCAATATTTTTTTTATATTTTAAATAAAATTTGACTTTTTAATAAAAAAAATCATTCTTTTTATTTTTTATTTTATATAAATTTTTAAAAAGATGATAAAAAAATGTAAAAATGGGGAGGGGAAGTGATGGCCACGAAGATGAGAGGTCCCATTTCTCAAGCCATTGTTTCAAAAATGTTGCAATGTTAGCACTACTTTTTGATTTATAGGTCAATTTTAAGAATTCTCTACCTTTAATACTCATTGTTAATGCTTTCAAACAAGTTGCAATTTTAGACTTTGAAAAATCCAATGTATAGCTAGTAGCATTAGTTTTCCATTCAATGGTTTATTTTAAGGCTATTATTAGTAATGATGTGGGTTTTTAAGGTAATGGTTTTATTTTTTACCTTGAAACAGAAAATAGTGATACTGGTAGCAACATTTTTCAAATTTGAAAGTTGATTTTGGTGTTTTTGACAAAAAACAAAATTAAACCTAAAGTTCTCATTAAGTTGTAAAATGTGTTAGACAGCAAACACAAATTAAGATATTACTTCAAACCTCTCATCCACAAACCATATCACTAATTAATACTAGCACATAATGTGAAACTACTAACTAGCAAACATGCCAAATAAACAAAATACCTCCTTAAAAACAAGCGAAATTCCAACCTTATTTTGTTACTTAACAATTTTCCCTTGTTATCACAAACACAATAAAATACTAAAGAAAAATATTGTCAAATGAGAATGAAAAAACATAAAATTTACTTTAAAACTCTAGCATACCCTTTCTCTCCCATATAATTATAATCCCCTGTGTAGCCTCCTCTTCTTCTTTAATGCTTCTTCTTAGGTTGCTATCAATGCAATTAACCTTTTGTTAATTGTTAACAAACTAAATTTTATTAAAAGTTTTTTTTATATATTTATTTCCTTTTAATTAAAAGGTACTTTTAAATTTCATAAGAAAAAGTGGGTAAAGATACCTAGCATTTATTTATTTTAAAAACATGAAGTAAAATACATAGAAAACAACGGTAGGGCCATCTTAATAACATCGTATAAGCATCCAAGGGATGAGGTCTCAATGCTCAACAAACCTTATGCCTCCCACTTCACTTTAAAAAAATAGCATGCATCCCTCACAACAAGTCGACAATTGAATATAATTATTATGTCACTGTAAGTGATATATGTGAATCGTTCATGAGTATTAATATTCATTTTGATATGGAAATGTTTTTTCAAATTTTTAAAGTTTGTAATATGTTTTATTAAATATAATTTTAAAAAATTAAATTATTTGAATATTGATTGGTGTTTGGTTGCTTAAGTTAACACCTTGATCTATACTTCCCACATTGGCGACTGAGCGATGTAGGGTAGGCCTGGAATTTTGAACACCCTTATCTACCCATCATAAATTTTATAATAAGGTCTTAGTATATAACCAATGATATATATATATATATGGTTGGATGGGGTTTCAAGGCATCAATATATTAAATGTTAAACATGTTGGTCACGCCATTAGTAAGTAGTCTACAAGCATTAAAAGCTGGTGTATTTTCCCAAGGTTGTCAACATCCTGGTGTCTCTGCAAACATTAAAAATGGGTGTGTTTCCAGAGAATAGAGTTGGGATATAACCCTCGTAATCTGCAGGCATTAACCATTGGCATGTCTTCACCTTTTACCCTTCGAATGGCAAGCCAGAGAATGGAGTTTTACCGTTCGCATGGCAGGCCAGAGAATGGAGTTTTTCAAGAAATATCTGTGTAATGGCAGATATATTCTCACACCATAATCAAACAATAATGCTAATATAAGGCTGAGTGGCCCTCCCCACCATTATAAGATCCATATGCCTTTCTCATCTTCAAAATTGCCTTTCGCTCCTACTCTGTGCTTCCAACATCTCTACCATTTGCTTGCTTCCTTTTGACTTCTCCCAACTTTACAACATATAAAATGGAGAAAGCATCAACAAATGGATTTTCAAACTTTAACAAATTTGAATAATTCCCCATCTATTTTGTGCTTAGAATAAACCATTTTAATCCAAATTAATATGTCCTGCAGGGTGAGACATATAGCGGACACTTTAAGCATTAACCTGATCGTTATGTTTGCAATTTTTCCATAGCCTAGATTGAACTTTGGAAGGGGATGAATATTTTGATTTATCTGAACTCTGATTGGTTTCAAGAAGCTGACGCGAGTGAACTTTGGCATCGGAATTCACATATACGTCAATGCGTTCACATCACTAGTACAAAATAGTTGATGTTGTTTGTTATTTTGTACTAGGCGTATTCATTTAATTTATATGACATTCTCTACTTTGTTGTTAATGATTTATCAAGTAGTTACCATTCATTTCAATTAATTTCAATCGTCCATCTTTTAAACGTTTGTCATCTTCTAAGTGCTATCAAGCGCCAAGTGTTTCAACTCTTTTTTCATGGTTTGTAAGTGTTTCGTTCGGGCTTTAAAGGAAATAGATAATTTTATTTGCAACCAAGGCTCCTATAGTTCAGAGCATTTAGTACTGTATTCATATTAATGAATACATATTTACATGCCAATTTGCAGTAGGAAGATTCATTTGTAAAGAAATTTGTGCCTATTTTTTAACTGTCAATTTTTAGTCAAAATGTTTGGCCAAAGCATCTTAGTTGTGAATAGAAATCAACAATGCATGCAACTTCTTAGCTTCCTTGCTCAAATTAGGGGTTTCAACTACAATTTATTTCTTCGCTTCCTTACACAAGTCAGGGGTCTCAACTAGAATTTCTTTCTTTCAAAATAAACACTCAGTCCATTGCATTTACAGACTTACAATATTCAAGAGTAATGAGATAATGATTTTTTAGCCTTCGATGCAATTTATTTCTATCAAAATTTAATCTGAGAGCAAGGCCATTGATTTACTCTTGAAAGAAGTCATCAAAGTATCACTGGAGCTAGAGATTGAAAGTTTGAGTGATCTTCATCCAGAAGAACGAGTTGAAATATTAAATGAAATAAATAATTGTTGGTTCCTTAAAGTGAAAATCCAACTAGATCAATATATTGTTACTGCAGTTTTGACAGAGATCTGAAATGGCTTACAAGAAAGAAGATGGTACTCGTCCAATATTATAGTAATCCAACTAGATTAATATTTTGTTATGACAGTTTTGACAAAGGTCTAAAATGGTGTACATGAATAGAGATCATTACCCATCCACTGCAACATTTGTCATGATTTTCAAAAAATGGTTCCTAACCTCGAAGTAGGCTATCAGTATGCCAGGGCTCCAAATATACATGTGAAGGGTATTTTGATTGCAATCCTTCAAATCCATTAGGATCCAATATGGATGTTAAGACTCTACTAAATTTATCGATTTTTTGTTTCAGAATTTTTCCTTTTTCAACCAAAATCTAGTAGAAAAATAAAAACATTGTAGCTACTCCACAACCCAACATTTAAGGTTGCTTATGTAGAATTTCATCCCCACAACAACAACATCATTATTAAATACAATACTACAAAATACTTATTCAAGGCACAAAACTTGCCCTTGCCCTTTCCCTGCTCATCTCATGGGTATGTGGATTCTGTTTTTATTTGAATCTACGTATTTTTAGAATAGAGACAAGTCCTCTAAATATTCTCCCTTCCTAATGGTTACAAGTAAAAATCTAAATCATTTAGAATATCGAATTTGTTTCACTGTGCTTCTTCCCATATATGTTAATTCATTTCTTTCGATCTTCTGTACTATAACGACCAATTTTAAATCCTGTTTCTTCAAAACCTGAAGTTTATGATGTCAGAGGGCTTCCAGATCCATGGCTCAATTGCATGCCATTGCTTGTCTGCAGTAAAACCAAATTATTGAAATATTGCAAAATATCCAAGTTTGTCTGAAAGGACAAAATAATAAACTATCCCAAGCACAAAAGTGAACACAAGCACAAAAGTGAACAGAAGCAGTCTACTAATATAATGAAAATCAAGATCCCATTCTAGATTCCAAACTCATGAACAAAGTGACCCAATTATAGAACTGCTAAAAAGAAACCTAAATAAATAGATCAACATCTAAGTGATAATGTGCTAAACAATCCTAGGACTACACAGAAGAATCCAACTCCCCAATATCCCTACTACATGAGCATTCTAAAATGAGGAAAATGGTAGCACAAGCAAACGAGGGCAACACCCAATTTGAGTAGAATCCCAATGAACATTCATTAAGTGATGAATATGTTAATAGGAATGAAATTGCTAATGGGCATGTAGTTCATCATGTTAATGGGAACGTCAACGGGATTACCACAACGGCTGTTTCCAATGGAGTGTCGAGGATTCGAAACCACGCTTTCTGAGACAGATGGTGCTGTTTTTTTTAGTATGAAGAAGAAATTGAAGACAATCTTCCAAAGGATAGTTTATAAAAATCCTTTATCATTTTCAAAATAATAGGCATATATTGACATCTTTATATAGGGAGGCATAATTCGTTGTGGACTTTTGCTGCTTGGACTCTTCTTTATCCAGAATCACCAAGATGGCTAGTGAGTTTGTAGTACATTCAAGCATGTACATTGAAGTGATATGACACAATCTATAGGTGTTCATGTCCTCAATTTACTTTCATATATTATTGCTAAGGGCCCATAATTTATGGCCATATACATGCAGACAAAGATTGGTAATGAAAGTTTTGAAGATTCATTACAGATTCTTCGAGGCTCTCATGCCGATATTTCTTTTGAAGCGGTTGAAATCAAGGTATTTTTCTAAAGCAAATGTGCTCATTCAATGGTTTCATGCATATTACATTCGTGCTCAATGAAGCTAACATTCAGAAATTAGTGTGGTGATGCTCAATATAGTCTACAAGCATTAAAATCTGGTGTATTTTCCCAAGGTTGTTCAAAACCTGGTGTCTACAAGCATTAAAAAAGAGTGTGTTTCTAGAGAATGGAGTAAAGATGTAACCATTTTAATCTACGGGCATTAACCATTAACTAGAGAATGGAATTGTTCGGAAAATCTCTATGTAATGGGGGATGTATTCTCATGTTGTAGTCAAACAATAATGCTATGATAAGGCTGAGCACCCTTCCCCACCATTATAAGACCCCTCTACCTTTCTCATCTTCAAACTTATTCGTTTTAGTGGAATTGCAAATGTGCTTTGATAGGCAAAGACATGTTTGTTACTTTGAACAAGAATGTTCTATAGTTTTCTATATTGATATCAGTGCATTTGAATGTGATATTGCATATTGGAATTGGATTGTTGCTTTTGCAGCAATTAAATGAAATTGATGGTATTAAATTTTACAACAGTAACATTTTCAAATCTATAGGTGAGTTCTAATTTGAGATCAATATCTCAACATTATTGTTGTATATCAAGCTGGATTTTGGTTTTCTTTCTATTTTATACTGGTAGTTTGAAGAAATGTGTTGGATATTTGGACATTTTAGCAACTTCTCATAGTAAAGGTTAATGCATGGAAACTAACACATGTTCAATTTGGTAAATATGTAGATTAAACACAAACACTTGATTTCAACGTTTTTCGGTTAAGTAATGTTTGAATTAACTCTTTATCTTGAACATTGACAGGAATTTCATCTTCCAATGTTGCATCACTTGGACTTGGTGCCATCCAGGTTTCGTCCCAGTCCTGGAAATGTCCACTAATTTCTGAAGGCAATGATGAAAATTCAACTCGTTGGTTTTCTATCCCATGTATTAGAATCAAATTTGTCTGTTTGAGGGATGTTAATTATTCTACTGTACAGGTGGTCGTAACTGCAATTGTTGTATGGCTCATGGATAAAGCTGAATGATGTCTCCTCCTCATGGTGAGAAAGTGATTTACAACAGAGTGTCAACATTTATGTGAAATTTTGTTGTTGTGAATAGGTCTCATGTTGGGGCATGGTAGTATGTCTCTTCCTCGTTAGTTTGTCATTTTACTTGAAGGAAATTCTCTCCAAACATTTTATATTGCTCTGCTCTACTTAAATCTCCATGACCCTTTCCTATAAAGAATTACAAAGCATGGAACTGAAACAATATGTCTTTTCAATGGTAAAGTTAGAGAATTATCTGAAATTCCTTATTTGGTTGAGAGAGTTAAATTTATTTTGATCTTGTTTTAGGGAGTAGCTTCTTAGTGTGAAACATTCTTCACTATGTTGGTTTTAGTGAGTCTGATGGTAAGTGTTAGAGTTGTAGTGGATAATTTATTGTATAACATGGTCCGGTAGTTGTTGTCATCATCTTGTATGTGATAATTAGTTAATGTCATTGGCTAATTTCAATGAAGTCTATGCTTATGTTACACCCTTTTTTAAGAGTAAGTGGATGTATATATATTTTTTGATGTAACAAATTGGGTATTTTATCCTGAAGAAGGGTGCTTAGCACATGTTTTGAATCTTTTCCAATTATTATTGTTTCGACAAAACACTAAGAAATCGATTTGATGGCTAAGTAATGAAATAGATTCGGTAACTAAAAATCTTGTGGAAAAATAATTTTGTTTTTTATTACAATTTTGTGGCAAAAGTATTGTATACACTATAGCTTATGTATTATGGAGATAGTTATTAACAATGTATTATGGCAATAGTTATTAGAAACTGTGGTAACATTTCCACCTCATGGGTCTTGTTACTTTAAATAAACCATGCATGCGGGTACGAACATAAACAACATTTCCATCACAAATCACCAAATTGTAGTTGTGATGTACAAATAAAATCCCATAGGCCATAGATGTTAACTTCATGCCACAATGTAATGGTTAATCAAGTAAAATGAATAAAAAAATTTCCACTTACATCAATTAAAAAAATATGATCATTCACAAAAGCATTTTTAATTATCCATCATATTTTATGTCAAATGTAGTGCCTAGTCAAGGAAGAATAACTAAAACCATAGCCATAATCATTAAATCACCATACTTTAGTAAGACGAAATTTTAGGAAACATATCCAAATGAGTAATATCACCCCTGATCCTCGTTTCAGACTTTGCAACATTCGTTTATGAGTGGACATTAACAGGGTGGACATAATTTTTCTTCTTATCTTTTGGACTAGACATGTTAATTAGAATGGTTTTCTTTTTTTTTAACAGGAGCCTTGAAGATATTGGATTAATAAAAAAGTTGTGCATAGGCGTGATTACAAGAAATATTACTTTGGATCCTGCAAGAATCTAAAGAGACCAAGATAACTATGAAGCAACTAAAGATCAACTCCTTTGACACACTCATTCTCCTAAAATTGTTGTTGAAACTCCTAGAGGGATATACCCGATGAAATTGTTCTGATAAATTGTTTATGCTCCTTCTTTTTATCCTTCTTGGCTTTTACAGGTTTCTCACTCTTATTCTTAGTCCCTACATTATTTTGCTTGTCAACTACGTTGGACAAATCTTTCCAAGCCAACTCAAATTCTAAGAAAACGTGGATGCTAGAACCATCTTCATTTCTCCCTTCTTTGATGATGTCTGCTATGTAATGCGTTTTTATACTGTGATTTTGGTCTAGATTTTTTATCAGTTCCTCCTCTCCACTTTTCTTAATCTCTGAATTTGAATTTTCCTTGAACCTACCCGCTAAAGCTAAGCCATCATATTTTTCTTCGATCCTTAATTCTATAACACCGATTCCTTTGTAGTTTTCCTTATTAGAGATCACAGAGAACTCTATGCCTGCAAGGGACATTACCTGGGGAAGGTTCCTAATTTCATGTAGGCCAAGATTTAATATAATTCCAGCTGATAAAACAGTAACGTGAACTTGAATAAAAAGGGTCCATTCCCCATGCCATGGTTTCTTAACTGTTTTGATGATGCTATTGGTTTTCTTCTTGCTGATGGTGTGTTGAATAGGATTACCAATTATCTTGGGACACTCGTAAAGCAACTCAAATGACAATATTCCCTCAAGGTACATAAAAAAAATTGTGAGTAGTTTCATTTACCTTGGACATCCCAATTCAAAGCCTAGCTCCCTTATTTGCCATCTTGTCCGGCTTAGTGTTGTTTCCTCTTAGAATATGAAGATAGGATGCTTGAATTCCCCCAGAAAGATGTTGAATTCCCTTGAATATTCTTTTGGAATTGATCATGCCCTTGTTACTTTTATTGTTCATTTTCTGAATTACTTGCTTTGAGTCCCCAAATACTATGATCTTACTAATTCCAAGCTACTTAACCAAGTACATGCCGAAGTATAGAGCAATCCATTCAACTTCATTATTTATTTTTCTTCCTAGTCCTCAAGAATAGGATGTCTTTATTTCCCCCCCAAGATCGAAGATGATCCCTCCATCGCCTGCCTCCCCTGGGTTTCCCTTAGCTGCCCCCTCGAAGAACAAGGAGAATGAATTTAGATTTACCTTCCATTGATTAAATTCCTTGGTGTTCTTCTCAATTTCCCATGTATGGAGCGAAGCCTTGATTTTGGTTTGAAGAGAGTTCTGAGGTAAAATATCTTTACACCATTCAAGGTCTTCTACTTCTAACTTTTCATAAGGAGAGAAGATGATTTGCTTAGTGTTCAGGGTCTCTTTTAGCAAGTTTGCAGCTCTGTAGGTAGAACATTGAGTGTCTGCGTTTTGGTTTTCAAATACAGGCCTATTCCTTACAATCCATATTTTCCAACAAACATTTTTTAGAGTTGACTCCTAGATTCTTCCAAGGATCTTCTTGTTCCTTATTTTCCCTAGATAGCATCCTTTCCAGCTTGACATCATAATAGTTACTGACCCTGGTAAAACCAAATTCTGACCAACCTTGCCTGTTTGGAGAATGGACATTCGAGAAACATGTGTGGAGATTATTCATAATTTTCTTGGCAGAGGTGACATCTTGAGGGCCCATGAAACCCACATTTCCTGATATTTTCTGTTGTTAATAACTTATCTTTTGTTAAGAGCTACAAGAAAGTGTTGATTTTTCAAATGCAGAATGAGTCCCAGACTTTCCCCCATATTTTTTGTTGTGTGTCGTTACCTGAGTTTTGAATAGAAAGGAATCCTTCTTTGACTATGTAGGTTCCAACATTTCCCAATTCATTCAAGTCTTTTTCTCTGAGTCTTAAGGGAGAAATTCCATGCAGGAAGGATGTAAAGGAATCATAGAGGGATACTAGATGAGGAGGTGGGATTAAAATTTTCCATCCTATCCAATCACCCCTGGATCCCCAGATAGCTTAATCTTTTAGAGTCTTAAACCCATGGTCTTCCAGCCACCTATGTATAGGGAGAATTTCATATTTGGAATCAAGGCTAGGCCTTCCCAAAATGGAGTCTGTCCAAATATTGATTTTGCTACCATTCCCAAGGATCCAATATAACTTGTCTTTGATTAGACCAACAAAAATTTTGAGTTGGTTCCATATGGAGGTGCCTTTTCCCTCCCAAGAAAGATTCAAGATTCTAGACTTCTTCCTTTTTATATATTTTTTCCTTATAGCCTCTATCCATCACTCCTTTCCTCCTAAGATCATTCTCCATACCATCTTAGCACCCATAGCTTGGTTCATTTTCCCTAGGTCCCTAATACCAAGCCCACCACTATTTTTGTTCTCAATTACAGCTTCCCAATTCACCAAATTGAACTTTCTCCCCTGAGTCTTGCCCCCTTTCCAGAGGAAGTTCTTTATTTCCATATTAAAGGATCTTATTACTACCTTATGAGCAGCGAAGATTGCACATGAATAGATTGGGTACGAGGAGAGGATTGACTTAATTAAAACCAATCTGCCTGCAAAATTAAGCCAAGAGTTCCTCCATAACTGAATTTGCTTTTTCATCTTTTGACTTAAAGGCCTCCAGATCGCTATGGTACTTTTTTGTTGACAATTGGGACTCCAAGGTAAGTGAAGTATGTCCATTGCAAATTTACCTGTATGCCAAGAATGTTAGCCAGAGCTCTGAGAGAATTTGGACTGTTGTTGCAACCATACAACCAAGATTTATTTTCATTTAGCTAGCTGTCATAGGCTTTTAAAAAGAGGTCCAGGGTGGTTCTGAAACGATTGGAAATTTGAGGTGAGGCACTGCCCAAGAGGATGGTTTCATCCATGAACTAAGCATGGTTAATGGCTTGGAACCCTCTTGCTATGCTGATCCCTGGGATGATTCCTTCATTTTTTAGTCTATTTATCCTTCTGCTAAATGAATCTGCAACTAAGATATACAGAAAGGGAGACATTTTGCATCCTTGCATAATTCCCCTTTGAGCTTGGAAGAATGTGGTAGGGTGTCCATTGATGAGAGGAGCATTCCAAGGCTTACATATACAAGCCTTCACCCATTGAGTGAATGCTTCTGGGAAACCATAATTATGCTTGACTTGAAAGATATATGAGTGCCTTATTCTATCAAAAGCATTAACGAGATCTAGTTCGATGTCCATACCTTCCTCCTTATGATTTTGACTAGAATGAATTGCTTCTTGCACCATCAGGATGTTATCATAGATCTACCTTCCAACTATGAAGCCCCCTTGGTTTTCTGAGATTAGTTTCATAATTACCTTCTTCATTCTGTTTGAAATAATTTTAGAAATGATCTTGTAGGATGAGTTGCAAAGAGAGATAGGTCTGTACCTTTTTATGGATAACGGGTTCTTCTCTTTAGGGATTAGGGACACAAACATTGAGTTGGTGGACCCTCCAATTCAAACTGCATATTGCAACCAAATTATCATTCTAACGAGATCTTTTTTAATGATATTCGAGCAAATTCTATAGAAACTAATTGGAAACCCATCTAGTCCCGGAGCCTTGTCCAGGTGCAATGACCATACAACTTTCCTTACTTCTTCAAAGGCAATATGCTAGGTAAGCAAATATTGATTTTCCTGAAGTAGATGAGGAATCTCTTCGTTGAGGGTGAGCATGTCATTTGCTGAGATTTCTTCTTCGTTGGAATAGAGATCTTGAAAGTGAGCTTTGACCTCTTTTTTAATTAACTCAGAATCATTGATTTTTTCTCCATTTCCTAGCGTTAATTCCTTTATGGTGTTTCTCCTGATGCGTTCTTTGCATCGGTAATGGAATAATTTTGAATTCTGGTCGCCTTCTTTTAGCCATAAGCACCTGGATTTTAATCTTAAATCCTTCTCTAACTTTCACTGAAGGACTGAAATTTTCTGATCAACCTATTTTTCTCTTAATAGAAATTCTCTAGTGACTCTTCCCTTTCTATTTCCTCCTATATTTCTTCCAGACTCTTGAGCAGAGTAGTTTTTTTCTGCCCTAGATGGGGTCATCCAGCTAACCAAAATTTAATTTCCTTTTTTACATTTTTTATTTTTTGTTCGTAGATGTAAGATGGGGAGCCATGAAAGAACATTACCCAGGCATGAGATATGACATCATGAAAACCTGTCTCGGTTAGCCATAGAGGGGAAAAATTAAAAGGTTGAGGGCCAATATTTCCAATAGGATCCATGGAGAATATAATAGGTTTATGATCAGAAATGACTGAGGTTAGAAGTCTAGTGACTAGAAGTAAAGGATTATCTAGCATAGTGGAACTTACCAGGATGTGATCTAATCTAGCTGCTATGTGCCCACCCGAAGAACATTTATTGTTCTAGGTGTACTTACCTTTCCTTTGCTTGACATCGAATAGCTTCCATGAAGCTATCACATCTTCTAATATTTCCCCGAGCAGATACCTGACTTTTATTCCACCTTTTTTTTCCTCTGGTGAAATGTTTACATTGAAATCTCCTGCTATTATACACGGAAGGTGCATCTTCCCGAACCTCTGCATTTCTAATTGCTGCCAGAATTCTTCCTTAGCTCCGTTGACTGTTGGGCCGTATATATTTTCTATCCATATGGTTTCATTGCTCTCCAAATATTCCATCTCTACAAAGAGCCAATTTCTATTTTCAGTTGAAGATCTAAGATTATAACGAGAGGAGTCCCACCATCTTAATATTCCTCCCGAGGATCCAATCGCGTTGATGGCTTTCCCCGCTCCATTATTCCAGATTCTTTTAATGGAAACCAAACTTTCGTCCTCTTGCATTTTAGTCTCCTAGATTGCGAGGATGGTAATTTTTTCTGTGAATTTGAAACTCTTTATTTCTCCTACCTTTTTCTGTCCTCCTAACCCTTGTTATTTCCAGAATACTACCCTCATTATTTTTTGATTGAAAATGATCATACTCTATCCTTTCTTCTCTCATGTTGTTCCCCACTTTGTTTTTTGAGATGTAAGGGTTTTACCAAGTGGTCTAGGCTTGACTATTTTCCTGTCGCCTTCTCTCTGGTTGTCTCTTGCTCTCTATGGTATTTTTTTGGATTTCTTCCTTTCCTGATTAACTAGTCTATCTCTTCTTCTGTGCTTTCTGAGGTCTCCTTTATTTGAGCCTTTTCTCTAGCTCTCATGACCGAACCTGAACTTTGCAAAGCTTCTGGCTTTGCTTCCACATACGATAGTGATGGGAGCAGTTGTTCATAGGTTTTCCTGATCTCTTCCAATACTAGATCGTTTCCTTTATTTTCTTGGGGGTCTCTTCTTTCTCCAAAGCTATATTTTCCTCATGTTCTTGGGGTTCTGATGCTGATGCTAAGGCTTGGGAACTATTTTCTGTGATTTTTTTCTTTTTTGTCGGGGAGTTCCCTTGGGTACTGACTTTTTTGTTCCCTTTTCTTTGGCTAACTTAATTCCATTCCTCTCTTGTGATCTCTCATTCCTCCATATGTGTTTTATTTTTGAAATACTTAGCGAAATGCCCGTATTCGTGACATACCTTGCACATAAAAGGGATTTGCTCGTAATCTACCATTTGTAAGTTCTTCTAGCCTTCCATATTGAGGTTTATTGCTTTCGACAAGCCTTTTTCTAGGTCTACTTCCACACATATTTTGGCACAAGAGAACATTGGCGGCTTTGTCTCTGACTTGTCTATGTATTTCCTTAAAGAGTCTCTGATTGTTTTCAGGTCCTCATCATTCCAGCAATGCAACGGAAGGTGCGGAAGTTTTACCCAAACCAAGACTTCGGAGGGTATATCCTTCTCTGGGTCAAAAGAAAGGTCCCATTTGCTGAGGTGCATTCCTCTTGGGCCCATGAAGTATGGTCCATTCCTAAATATTAGATCTCTATCTTCTTTTTTTTCGAACAAAAAGACAAAGGATCCCCTTCCATAGAAGTTTTGCTGCACCTCTCCTTGAATCGGAGGTCGCCAATTCTTGTTCAACCATATTTCAATGGAGAAGGGGGGTGGCTAAAGACCCTTGAAATGACCAACTAAACCATGTTCATGTAAGGACACAACTTTGAACTTCGTGGTTGTCAAAGAAAGAGTGACCTCTGGGACATCTGCAAGCTTCACGAAATGAGAGTCTAAAGAGGCATTTTTTGCAGCTGGCTAAGAAGCCATGATTCGGTGGAAACCGTCCACCAATTCTTCTCTCCTCCCATCTAGATCTAGTTCCAGAAGATCCATTGTGTAGACTGAAAAACCCTAGCTAGAGAACGGCCAGAAACCCTAGTAGTTGTCACGATCTCTTAGCACTAAAATGTGTAATTTGATTGAATTAGAATGGTTTTCTTCCCTTTATCATTAAGAGGAATTCCAAACAAAGGTGACTCAGGGTCCATATGGTTTTTAAATTGAGCATAATAATTTACTGATGCAACAATAGTTTGAACCGTTGGGGTTTGGTTGTTCAGGTTTAGGCACACCCCACCTAACATTGTTTTTAGTAAGTATGGAGAGATTTTTCACATAGATCACCATTTTCATTTTGTACGGGCATTTAGGGTTCCTTGGCAATGCTTGGACGGGGTTATGTAGGCCTAAGAACACGCATTAGGGATATGCAAGGCTATGTCCACCTAGAAATAAGCGTCATGTTCGAGCCAACTCATTGAAATCCTTAGAGTTTGGATCAAAATGAACATATAACCTTATTTTCTTTCTGCTTTCATCCTTCCAAATGCTTTCATGCCTTTTTATTTCCCCCCTATGAGAAACCCTACTGAAGAAAATTATCTAACAACTAAGATCATGTATCAAGATCTCATCCTTATGTAGATTTAACACTAACAATTGTAAACATAATCACTTTAAAGAAAAATGATTCATCTTGTGACCACTAAGCATTTCAATTGGATGGGTAAAAGAGATCAAACTGGTTGGTGACATTGGGAAAAATGGTATCCATTCATCACTTATACATTCACCATTCTACTTACAAAGAACTGAAAATAACACATCATGGTTTTCCTCTTTTTTTCTTTCTTTTTATCATCACACTTTAAAGCACACGAAATATAATTGTTCAATCCATACTTTTAATTTCATCATATGCAAATGTATGTAATATCCATAGGGATATCCATATGCTAGTTTTTATGGAAGGACAATCAAGGGTATTAGGGTCATGAAATGAAAAATGGATACCAAAGTCATCAACAACAATCTTATCCTATTATAAAAAAATGAAGTTGTACACGACCCTTGCAACGGGGTGAATAAAGATAATAGGTAAAACGAGTCAATTATAGTAGTGTTGGACTACAAGAATCACCAACTAGGTTCTGCATGTAGGAGAGGATATGGGAAGATGGCCATAGAGTGGAGTGCATGGAGCACCTATGCTAGTTCATTACAAATATAATTTTAAAGTCAAGTTGTGGATATAACTTAGTCTTTGTTTAGTAAGATAGGGTCATATTGTTTAGTCCCTCGTAACATATCATGACCTAAGTACACAAAATGAATTTAGCAGGGTTCAAGGTTAGGTCATTAGAAACATTCCATGGAACACATAATCCATATAACGTGACTTGTAAAAAATAAATAGGGTGTCAAATTACCTTATTTCACTAGAGTTGAGCTAAGACTGATTCCTTATGACTTACAACCCCCACGACCTCTATTATGGAAATCCTTTCTCAACTCTAATGATGTTTGGACATAAGATATGGGATTTTCAAGAGTATTCCAAGAAATTTTAGTTCCAACGCGGAGTAACAGGGGTGGATCATAGTCACCATTGCATCCAGAGGTCAAAAAACACAGTGGAGTGAACGACTATGGCCGAAAAATGTGGTAACAATGAACTATAGTTAAGATGGATGATCGCAACCATCTTTTCCTTAACCCTACTCCATCAAATTAAGTGCCATAAGGGGAGTAGAATAACAAATATGAGGTGGCATGACTCTGAATGAGGGGGGAAATCACTACTAGTTTTTTGGGTCCTATTTAAACATCCCAATGATACCACTATAGTGTGATAATATTCAGCATGCCATGACCTTCACTTAAGTGTTTTTAACGTGTAGGTCAGTATCACCACAAGGTATTAAAACTAGGATCAAGTATCACATACAATCAATAACAACATACCTCGGGGCTATTTCAGGGTGAGTGTAATTCATACCTTATCATTGTGTTATTTGTCAATGAAACATATTGATATACCACACTTGTAAAATGTGATGTTGCACCAAAATATTGATGCTTGGGAATGCTTCACCATCAATATTATTATTCCAGGCATCATGACTACATGTTAATACTTTCATCTCCATGTTTTGGGTTTATCAAAGTCATGGTATGTCACTTTAGAAGTGACCTTGTTATATTCTTATCCAAACCTTCATCCATCTTACAACAAATTCATATCGCTAAGGTGATGCACATATGATAAGGATTTTGAGACCTTGCCTTGCTTGACACCTTTTTAAGTATAAAAAATTCATAAGACCATGCCTTATGTAATTATAGTGTAGTTAACATACAACCAACCACCTCATTATAATGCATAATGAGACTAAGTGCTTGACACTTTTTTAAGTATAAAATATTCATAAGACCATGCCTTATGTAATTATAGTGTAGTTAACATACAACCAACCAATCATACAGTGAAACAAGATTCAAAACTGTGCAACCTTGTTCCCAAATATCCCTTATGTTTCCCCAAGCTCTAGATGGGCCCCTTTCCTTTTTTTTGTGTTCCTACATTATAGGTGATCTTTAGATGAGGAAATTGTTTGAAGTAGAGATGGTGGTCGAAATTTCCTATGCTTCACAAATTATTTAATGTTGAGTTGAGAATCGAGTTAATAGGGATAATTGCTCATGTAAAAGAAATTTGGGACTAGGGTCTACTTGTGGATGTTGAGCTTGATGTTCCTCATACTTTGCTAACTGATTCTAACTACTGAGAAAGGTAATATTTTTAGTCTTACACTACATTTTATTATTTGAAAAAAAGAGTTGGAAGAAGAAAATGGCATTCTATCAACCCACATTCTTACTTTGTATGAGAAAAATCACATGAATGAGTTAAAATAATGTTACAACTCAAATTCCCAATTGAATACAAAAATTGAGATTTATTTCTTGAAATTCAAATTTACTACATTTTAAAATCTAATTATGTACTAAAGATAAAAATGATAATGTCTAAATTTTTAGATGAGACAGGCGAGTTTAATATTTCTTTTGAGATTCACTTCTTTTAGCTCCAAAAAAAAAAAAGAAAATATAAAGTACATCACAAACACATTTATGGGATCCAAGTGTGCACAACATTAAAAATAAATCATCCTTAAACCAAATTATGACTTTGAGTTATTGTAGTTTTATTAGTAAAACTTAAAATGTTTTATGACCCATGTAGCATAAAAAAATGTTTTTTTGCATAACATAAAATCTTAGCAAGATTAAGAACTAAAAACTAAATTTATATAAGCCAATAGTGAAAAAGATAGAAATGAGCCCACACAAGATTACTTGGGATGGGATGACTAAAAGGTGATATTAGCTCTTTATTTGGGAGAATTGAACCCATTAGTGATCTTTTAGTAGTATATCCAATTTTCTAGCGAGCATATCCTTTGGATTTGAATTATCTATCTCAATTCATTTATTATATCTTACATTATACATTTTTTGATCCTCAATAGATGCTCAATAACTCTAGTTCTTCCCGTAGTAGTTAGAAACATTAGTAGGTAGATGGGACAAGTCCCAAACCTAAATCTAATGTTTTTTTATTATATCAAGAGCTCATCTTAGGTCCAAGGACATATTGGACAATCTTTAGAGGATTTGACCATTTTCACCTTGAATTAATTAAAATTAATATAGAAAGTTAAAAAAAAAATTGAAAAAGTACTATAAAGAATTTTCTAAAATTAGTTAAATTATGGAGTTAAATATAATTAGTATACTTACATAGTTTGTGGTTGGATCACATCCATAAAGATAAAATGGTTGAAAGATAACCATGGAAATGAATACAATTTGGATTTTTTTTACTCTTCATATTCTTTCAATTAAATGGGTTCAACTCTAAGTTATTCATGCTTAGGTACATGTTATCCATTTATCAATTATGATTTTTTTTTAATCTTACATTCTTCTAGTTATCAACCATGAACTCTCGGTTATCCATTGATCAACTATGAGTTATCCATGCGTCGCCACTAATTATCCATTTATCAACTAACAATTATTTTTTATATAATTGTTTGCTTTAAATTTTGAACGACTGCCATAAAATCAATCTTGACATTACACTTGTTTCATCCTTGTTCATAGATGTAAAAGCATAGATCGTAGCCCACCCCAAATCTAAAATAAAAACGTCTATCAACATAATTAGATTATCATAACTTTGCTATCATAATTATTAAATAATTTTACAATAGTTTTTATATGAATCCAAACATAAAATTCAATATAAAAATAAATAATGTTACAACATTTGATAAACTAATAAGACGTGTTAGAAGGGGAAATAAAATGATGTCAAACAAAGTGTTCTTGGATTATGAAATACGTTCATATGTTTTAGTATATATTTGAAATTTAAGTTATTCTCAATTTGCCTAATCACATGTTTACTATTTCATAAGTCTGAAATAAGTCTTATGAGAAGGGGAAAGGAAATGATGTGCAAGAAGGTGTTCTCGGATTCTGAAATACATTTGCATGTGTTTTGTTATAGATATGAATTTTAAGTCATTCTTAGCTTACTTTATCTTGAATCACATTTTGCATAACTAACCTTAGTTTTTAGGATTGTGTTCACTTTAGTTGTGAAGGAAAAGGGTTTACATGGAAGTCATTGATTTTGGAAGTCTGTCTTCTATATCATTGATTTTGGGCTCACATGGAAGGTGGGTAAGGGTGTTTCTCTTCAACTGGGCATTGACCCATGGATTGGCTGGAGTCATATTTTTGTGTACCTAAGCATTTAATTTTTTCTTTGAGAAAAAAGGCTTAAATAACTTGCAAAGTATAGCAAATCACAATGCTTCGTCTTGCAAAGGACAAGGTTGGAGCATAGCCTAATATTTGGTTATTGCTGAGAATGATAAAGAGATTTGGAATTCCTATATTGCAAATTTAGTTAAATGTAATATTAGGATACATGATTCTGGAGACTATATTTCCTGGTCACATTCTCCATTAGGATGCTCCAAATTTTGGGTAGCGATACTTGATACAAGATTTGATTAGCAATGAACCTGTCTGGTGGTGGAAGTCAGTCTGGCACTATCATTTCCCTTTAAAATCCAAAATTTACATGTGGTTCCTTCTGAAGAATAAGGTTTTAACCTAGGATGTCTTGCAAAGAAAATGTTCTGAAATCCCTGGGTTTTTCTATCTGTGTAAAATTTGTTGGAATATTATTAAACCCACTCATAACTTAGGATAAAATATTTAATCATTATTTGATTAAATTCCTACCCACTAGCTAATTAGTTGGCATCCACTTGCACCCTAAAGTCAACACATGCCATCTATACCCCAAGAATGCTTTATTTCTGATTCTGGGTTAATCTTGACCAAGTTTATGGACATCCAAAATTGGTAACTATGCTTTGCTGCAAATTCTGCTTTATTATGCTTTATCCAACTTTTCTGTGGATAAGGTAAAGCTAGTTAACTAGGAAACTAATATCTTTTTTTGTCAACCCATCCTCCATGATTTTCACTCCGTTTTCCAGGATTAACATTTTTATCCATCACTCTTGACAACCTACTCATGTTTTTGCTAATTCGTGGGGTCCTTGATTGATTTTGGATGTGGTTTAGCCACCTATGGGGGTTTATCATATTTGGTAAGTCAACCTTTCTGAGATTTATGAGTTGTCTACATACAACTCGATTTTCCTATGAGGAATGTACTATTTATGTACACTATTATTCACCATTATCAATGGAAGGATACACTCTAATATTCATCTTTTCATTCATGTGATTCAGTCTCTTTTCTTCTCTCTATTTTTCTTGTGTATGCTTGTGAAAATTATATTAGTAGAAAGATCTATTTCCTGTGCTTATTCTTAGAATTTATTCTCATAAAGTTGGAGTTATTATTTTTACATGGTATCAGAGCACAAGGTTGATCAAGTTCTACAGAGTTTAGGAGCGCGTCCAGTCTCCTATCCCTCTCTGAAAAAGAGCTTGTTTATCCTAGTTTTGTTTTGCAGGTTGCAAAGAGTTCCTTCTTGAGTGTATCAACTCAACAATATGGATTCTTCCTTAGCTATAATTCTTACTCCCTTCAACTACTACGAATGGAAATCCAAAATTAGCATTCTATTGCACAGTAAAGGACTATACAAAGTTACTCTAGCTTGGGAGAATGAGACCAATGTTGTGATTGAGAAAGATAAATGGAATAATGTGTTGGATGAAGCCTATAGATTTCTCTGTCTCTCAATTTCTCCTGATCTACTCTTTCATCTAGATGGTTTGACCACTCCAAACCAAGCATGGACTCAATTGGAGTCTCTTTTGGAATTCAAGATGAGCTAAGAGCGCATTAATTGGAGATTGATTTATTCTCACTGAGTCCAAGCAGTTTCGATTCTCTTGAAGGTTTCTTCACCAATTTCAAGTCACTTGTTTAGATGCTCAAGTGATGTGGGATTGAGAAGGAATATGATCAATTATTCCTTTCCATTCTTTCCAAATTGGGTCCTGATTACTTAGTTTTTGTGTCTACTTTTCATGCTACTAGGCTTGTTGTTCCTAAGTGGAAAATACCTTCTTTAAATACTTTTCTTGATTCACCAACAAAGGAGCAAGATAAATTGATCCAAATGGGTGTCCTTAATTCTTCCAAGGGAAAGGATAATGATGTCATGTTTTAAGGAAGGAATAATGTCAAATTAAAAGAGAAGCAAATTGTGAAGAAGCCAAAGTCTGAAATTGAAGATGAAAGTTCAAAGCCAACTAATGAAGATTCAGTAAAGAAGGGTAAGAAGAAAGGGAGCACATCCAAGTGTTCTTTTTGCAGCAAGGGTTTTCATTCAGAGAATAAGTGTTTTAAGAAGAATATGGACATAATGTCTCAGCTTCTTGAGAAGCACAAGATCAAAGTTCCAGATGAACTAGAGAAGCCTGCTAATTCCTCAGAACACTGTCATAGTGTGTAGTTCCAAGGTGATATAACTTCTGCTTTGAGTTCCAGAGTTAAATCCTTTTCTCATGTCTCTGATATAGATTTAGTCTCTGATATATCAGAATCAGAAACATCATATCTTTTCTTTGATAATCCTCCTAATTCCAGTCTACTAGATTCATCTCCCAAAAGTTGTGATTTTTCACTAGATACTGACTTGTCTTTGAGCAGCTCTTCCTCACAAGATTATATATCTGATTTAGAAGATTGTTTGCAGGATGATATGTATGTCATGACACAAATCATACCACCTTCCATATTATCTACTATACCTATGAATAATCATAAGGCTATACAAATCCCAAGTTCACTAGATGATTCCTCATTGGTCTCTTATGCATTGTTACATATCTTACATGGTTTGAAGTCTTTACTATCTTTAGTGGTTGGTTATCCATTGCCTAAGTGATATTTGGACCGATATTAAACATGTTTGGATCTATTATAAAAACTTATGGTTCAGATCTCAAGTCCATCCATCATTCATATTTTTACACCTATAAGTTTTCCCCTGTTGCTCATAGTTTTCCTAATCTAGCCCTGTATCCTCATGGAGTCACATAATCCTTTGTCCTTTCTCTTCCATATGCTAATTTTTCTGATATATCAGAGTTTTATCAGCGTCATATCAGATCTGAGAAGGTTCTACATTAGATTGGAAGATTGACATGTGATTTACATCACAATTTTGCAGCTATTCGGGGAATTGAGTGTGTATCAAATTGTCTTAATTTGTGTACTTTTTGGGGAGTATGCATAGATCTCTTTTCCATTTCAGATTGTGTTTTCATATCATAGTTTGACAGCAACAAGAGGCATTTAGAGAATGCTCCTACTTCATCAATTGATGGGATACTAGGAGTCTCTAATTTTCTTTCTTCCAGGTTCTACACTCTAGCGCATGATCATGGAGTTCATGGTTTCTTTATCAAGTATTCTATCCAGAAGCAGTTAATTCAACTCATTCAAGGGAAGATAAAGATATGTTGAAGATATATTATTTCAAATTTTGTGTCTTTTCCTTTCTTAGGGAGGATTTTCTCCATGTGGTTTTTCCTCTTTACTCAACTTTTTGGACATGAATAATTGTTAAATGGTGACTATAGCCTTTTTGGGACCTATATAAACCTATATTTTTGGCATACCATCATAAATTCATACTTAAAGAGGGGTGTTGGAATATTATTAAACCAACTCATAACTTGGGATAAAGTATTTAATCATTATTTGATTAAATTCCTACCCACTAGCTAAATAGTTGGCATCCACTTGCACCTTAAAGTCAACACATGCCATCTATACCCCAAGAATGCTTTAATTCTGATTCTTGGTTGATCTTGACCACTTTATGGACATCCAGAATTGGCAACTGCGCTTTACTGCAGATTCTGCTTTATTTTGTTTTATACAGTTTTCTTATGGATAAGATAAATCTAGTTAACTTGGAAACTGTTATCTTTTTGTTTCCAACCCATCCTCCATGATTTTCTCTCCATTTTTAAGGATTAGCATGTTTATCCATCACTCTTGACAACTCACTCATGCTTTTTCTAATTCGTGAGGTCCTTGACTGATTTGGGATTTTCTTTAGCCACCTATGGGGGTTTATCATATTTGGTAAGTCATCCTTTCTGAGCTTTATGAGTTGTCTCCATACAACTCGATTTTCCTATGAGTGATGTACTATTTATGTACACTATCATTCATCATTATTCAATGGAAGGATACAGTCCAATATTCATGTATTTATTCATGTGATTCAGCCTGTTTTCTTCTCTCTATTTTCCCTGTGTATGCTTCTGAGAATTATCTTAGTAGCAAGATCTATTTCCTGTGCTTCTTCTTAGCATCTTTGCTCATAGCATTGGAGCTGTTATTTCTACAAAATTGATGCAGAGACAAATGTACACATTGTTGTCAATTGTCACTTTACCAAGGAAGTATGGGTTGAAGTTGAAAGAAGATTAATATTCAGAATATTTGGCATGGAACTTACATCGCTGACTATCTTTGAATTGGAACTCAAATATTCTATTTGATAGGCTTAGATCACTTTCATTTATTGTTTATGTGGGGTCTTGTTCGCCCGTAATGCCAATTGTTTTGAAGGAAAAAATGTTATTCATTTACAGATGCAGAGCCGGTGGGATTATGCATATATCCTGTCAACGTTGCTACAGGTTTAAAGCTGGATTGGGATTAGGTACCAATAATTTTGCGAAGCTGAGTGCTCTCCCATGAATTATATGGCTTGCAAAGAAAAAATGTCTAAATCACTTACAAATCTTTGGTGATTCCTTGGTTGTAATTCAATGGATAACTGAGTGAAAAGGATAAATGCCATGCAGTTAGTTCCCCTTTTTTAAGAGACCCTAAGACTTAATCAATTGGTGAATCTTGTGCTCATGAAGCATATTTAACCAGAGAGAGGAATTATGAAGCTAATGAGTTGGAAAAAGTTGGATTGATTTTGGATGAAGGCCAATGGATCATTGAATAAACAAAAAAATGGGGATGCAAAGACTTTCACACAATCTTTTTTGTGAACTTGCATATCTGGTTTTTTCAAAGAGTGGCTTGAAGAAAATGTTTTTTTAATAGAAACAAGACTATTGAACTTTATTGGTCATTTGATGGTCTAAAAGTGATTTTTCATGTTTTTTGTTTTAAAATAGAGATACGCCATTGAGGCACTTTTTGTTTACTTAACAGTTGCTTAGTCTTTTTGGTTTTTTTTAAGAAAAAGACTCATAATTGAGTTCATTTTTGGAAAGACACTTCTAATATTGGGTTGAAAAGTGTATTCAACTAGTGATGCTTATGAATTCATCATGATTGTATATAAAGAATGTAACTATATTTTGAATGATAAAATAAAGAATTTTTTGTGTGGAAAAAAAATTTCAAATTTAAGTTTTTATTTATTTTTATTTTGTAAGCATTACTTTTCTTAATTTTTCATTTTAATGAATCTAAATATATTTTATTTTATTTTATGAATAAATATATATTTTTATAATTTTATTTTATTTTAGTAACCTATTTACAACATTTCCTCTATATTAAAACACCCAACTCCTTTCCTTGTAATAAAAAAAATGAATTTAATTTTTAATATTTAAAAAAATCTCCGTCACTTAAATTTATATTACATAATCCAAATTATAATCTTTAATCGAATCTGCATTAAAAGCTACACAGCGTGCTACCGAATTTAGTAAAAATACAATTGAAGAATAAAAATGATATCGCGAAACGACGAGTTTGGCATCGTTGCATGATCTTGGTATTAATTGCCAAATTCACTTCTTTAGTTATTATACTGCCGTCAGGCGCTGTATGTTATGTTAGATTCGCGGTCGTGCACAAAAATATGGTCAAGTTTTATGTGAACCATACCTTTTTCTTATTTATTTTTCAATATTAAGATGTTTTATTTACTTTCAATGATAGAGATATTTCAATCTCATTACAAAATTACTGAACAACACGGCATTAAATATTGCTGTAAAACATTAAATGCCGTTTATGCTTTATTAACATATTCAGTATGATATTCAGTATGTTGGGTCCAAAATTAACTAGCCTGCCCACCATATTCAGTATATTGGGGTTAAAATTAACTAACTTACTGCCCAGGCTTTAATGCAAGGACAGCGGGGCTGTCAGAATTGGAATTTCAAATTTGAACTATTTGTCAATTGGAAATTTGATGACAAGTACATGTACATGTTTTTAGTGTCTGTCATTTTAAGTTTTAGACAAGTTTGTAGATTGTGAAATTCAAATTCAAAGTGTTTGTAAATTTGATAAATATTACATGTCCTTTTGTTTTTTTGTGGTGGTCATTTCACAAAGTTATAGTTTACTAATGTTTTTAATGTAATTATAAACATATAAAAAATTAAATCTAAATAATTTATTTCGTATATTTAAAAATTTAAAATCAAATATTAAGCTTTTAATTGTGTATGTACATGAAAACACGCAGTTGACACCTTCCACTGTTGTCTTTCACTGCAGGGCCTAAATTGAATGGGATTGGGGTTGGAAGAGGAACATAGGACGAGTATTAAGTATACGAGTGAAGGACTATAACGGGAAGCTAATAACATAACATACCAAAATAATCAAATATTATTTTGGGTATGAATACAAGCCGTAGGATCAGGGTGAAAAGAACGGTCAAGATCAAGCTTTGCGAGATGCGGGACCAAACATGAAATTCAAAAATTTTATTAGTCATTCCGTAACCCGCATTCCTCATTTTGCGGGATGTGGGATGCAGAATCGCAAAACAAAGAAAGCTTTATTGAATCAGCTGCGCACCCTGCATTCCGCATTTGGCGGGATGCAAGTTGTGGACACACGCAAACCAAACGATTAATAAATGTCAATCCCGCAACCCGCATTTCACATTTTTGCGGGGTGCGTATTGCGGCTCGATAAAAGCATATCTAAAAACCTCTGCATCCTGCATTCCGTATTTGCGGGATGCAGGTTGCAGGAAGCGAAAAATCAAAATATCCAACTAAAAGACCCCGCACTCTGCAACTTGCGGGTTGCGGGATGCGGGATGACAAAACAATTCCAAACAAAACCAATCTTTCTGCAACTTAAAACAAACAAATCAAGCATGAAATTTTGGAATCTTGGTTAAGTTAGGGAATCCCAAGAATCAACAAAGATGTAATGAAAACCAACAATGTCACGAAAGGTCTTACCAAGTTACCTTGTATGTGTGTTTGGGTTCTTGTGTTAAAATAACATGGGATCTGTTATACCTAGAACATGATGCTACATATCTAGTTATCATCAAATTCAAATGAGAGAAGAAGACATACAAAAGACTTCTTTCAGATTCCACTATGGTCACTTTGATTTTGTTTCCATACCCTTTGGATTGAAAAATGCACTTGCCACATTCCAATAATGCATGAACAACATATTACAAAAGCAACTTCGTAAGTTTGTACTAGTTTTCTTTGATGACATTCTTATTTATAGTAAAACTTGGAAGGAACATTTGCATCATCTAGAAGGGGTATTAAAAATTATGCATGATAAATCTTTGTTTGCTAAGCTGTCAAAATGTGAGTTTGGTTCGACAAAGATCTTGTATATTAGACACATCATTGGTAAATATGGTGTGAAGGTGGATATGGAGAAAATAAGATCCATTTTAGAGCATCCTCATCCCAAAAGTCTCACTGAATTAAGAGGATTCATTGGAATTTGCACCTACTATAGAAATTTTGTGAAGGGGTTCTCCCAACTCACTTCACCTCTCACTGATTTGAAAAAGAAATATGCTTTCCAATGGAATGAAGGGGCTGAAAAAACTTTCCAAAGAATGAAGGAGGTAATAATTAATTGTACTGTTCTAGCCTTGCCTGATTTTTCTAAACCATTTGTCTTGGAATGTGATGCATCAAGAGAAGGCATTGGAGTAGTCATAAAACAAGGACAACACCCAATATATTTTGAGAGTAGGAAGCTATAGCCACATGAGAATATTTACTCCATTTATAATAAATAAATGTTATCCATCATGCATGCTTTGATCAATTTTAGACAATACTTGGTGGGAAACAAATTTGTGGTCAAAACTGACCATAACAGTTTAAGGTACTTCCTCACTCAAAATGATTTAAATGAAAGGAAACAAAAGTGGGTGAGTAAGATTCAAGCATTTTACTTTGATATTGAATATGTGAAGGGAAAAAATAATGTGGTAGCTTATGCCTTATCTAGAAGACCTTCTATTTCTCTAATGGATGTAGCAGAAAAGTTGAAAGCCACATTACAAGTAGAGTATACCAAGGATAAATTTTTCTTGTGAACTTTTGGATGGAACTAACCATGATGATAGGTATAAGTTGTTTGAAGGAATAATCTACTACCAAGGTAGAATCTATTTGGTCCCTAATTCAATTTTGAAGGAGGAAATTTTAAAGAAAGCTCATGATTCTCCGCTAGCAGGTCACCCCGGTTTCTTCAAAACATACTAAATGTTGAGGGAAATATTTGCATGGAAAGGGTTGAAGGATTATGTTCTTAAGTATGTTAATGAATGTCCCACATGTCAAAAAAATAAAGTGGAGCACACTCATCCAACTGGTCTCTTACATCCCTTCCCTATTCCAACACAAAAATGGAAAAGCGTTTCCATGGAATTCATCACTGGTTTGCCCAAAGTATTTGGTAAGGATTGAATATTTGTGGTGGTGGATAGTGTAATGTCCCCATTTTAAAATAATTGCATAGTGGGAAAATTCCATCAATCCTACTAGTTCCCTAGGTTGGGTGGAAACATTGGGAATTTAATAAGGGAACTAATAAATGATGTTTAGACATTAGAAGGATTAAAATATTTATTTAATAAGGCCAATTAAATGAATGCAAGAGAAGAATGAAATGGCTAGGAAAAATGGAGACATATGGAGACTATGGGGCCCACTTAGAGCTAAGAATTCATATGTTAAATGGAATCCACCTCTTGCAATCTCAAATCTATGGAAATCCTAATGTTTTGGATGGATTATAAGGTCAATATACTTGTCCATATACTTTATAGGTCTAATTTTGGATGAAGTGTAACTTACATGAGCAAGGAAGAGCCAAATGGGGAGTTTCATGGATGCTTGGTTAGATTCCCCTTACACTTATGACATCTATGACACCAATAATAGAGATTCTATGAAAGTTATGACACAAGTCAGATTTGAAGGTTGAAATCTGACATCTCTGACATATCAGGTCAAAATAGAGCATCCAATAGAGCTCTCATGTGATTTGGAGAAGCCCAATGGGTTCCTACTCAATTTGGGAGAACATGGAAGGTGAAGAGAGAGGACACATGGCATAGCATGAGAAGTCACACCAATTCGACTTGGCTTTGGCTTATGTATGTATTTGGAAGTTGAGGATACCATTGATGTTTATAAAATACAGGGAGCAGCCATGAGAAGGTCTTTTTTATCAGTTGGGAAATTTGTTATTGTGAAGAGAGAGGGCTAGTGAGTGACTAGTTCATGCTTGAGCCAATTTCGAGGGTGAAATATTCCCATCCTAATTGGTGATTGGATAGGCCACTCAGGTATTTCAAGGAGATTAAATGGATTTATAATATGTAGGTGCAGCTACAACAGCTCCTGGACACTTCAAGATTCATCTCATTCCCCCTCCCATCTCACATTCTTTCACCATATTTCAGCCTGGTGGAGTGAGGCGCACTTGGTGAGCCATTTATCTTTTTGAAGGAGCTCTTATTGCTCCACAATTTTTTATTCTGATGTCAATAATATTCTCTCTCTTTTCATAAATTTATCAGGTCTAAAGGCCAAGAGATTTATGTATTATTGATCAGTAATAAAGAAACAATGTCATTTCTCACTTCTTTGTTGCAAACTCTTATAATCGAAAGATTTGAATGGATGTGTAAAATATTGATTATTCATGCATTAATGGAATTTCACTGAAGGATATTTTAGGTTTCATATTCATTAAGTGATAGTTTGTTTCTATTGGGTCGAATTCCATAGCCATTGGATTAAATTGCATCTCATTTCTCCAAGGGTTCAAAACTAGTTTTTATATATTTGATTGAAGGAAGTTACAATAACCATGGAAGTTCGATTGGTTCAACATATGAGTCCCTAATTATGTCATATACACATCCCCTACCTCAATTTCAGAATTCGAGTGGGTTTGTGTACATTTGGGAGGCCATTCCGACAATTACCCAGGGGGAGGATTTGAGCCCCAAAACTTGCTAATAAAATAATCTATCTTGTTCAGAATTTAGTACAAACTTGCAGAAGTGACTCTAGGGCCATAATACATCCCTAAACATAATAATTAACTTATTATATCATTCATACACCTCTAAATATTTGGGAGCAATTGGGCCAATTTGGAGACCAAGACACTAAGACTAGTCAAGAGCTAAAATTGTGAAAAATTGGAAAAATGGGTATTTTAGTACAAATTCAAAAAAGGGAAATTATAGATAGACTCACTAAATTTGTTCATTTATTTTTTTCTACTAACAATTTCAATGCTACACAAGTGGTTGAATTGTTTTTTAAATAAGTTTTTAGATTGCATGGGCTTCCTAAGAGCATTGTCAGTGATAACGATAGCATATTTTGAGTGCATTTACAAGAACTCTTCAAAATGGAGGGGATGAATTTGACACCTAGTACAAGATATCATCCCCAAATCGATGGCCAATCAGAGAGGGTGAATAAATGGTTACAAGGATACTTGAGGAACTATGTTAGTGGGAAGCAAAAAGGATGCACAAAATGGTTGCATTTGGGTGAGTTTTGTTACAATACTACTTTCCATATGTCCATTGGCATGTCTCCTTTTAAATAATTTTATGGTTATGATGCATCCACTTTTATTGACCACATTTTTGGTGATAGTATAGCTCCAAAGGCTAAGGATTGGATAGAATAAAGTCAAGAGAGATAACTTGCAGGTTGCTCAAAATCAACAGAAACAATATGCAAATCAACATAGAATTGAGAGACAATTCCAAGTGAATGACTTGGTGTATTTTAGGTTTAAATCCTACAAAAAACCCACCATAAAAGTTAAAGGTTCAAAAAATATCAAACCAACATTTTATGGTCCCTACAAGGTGTTTCGAAAAGTTGAAGAAGTGCCCTATCAATTGGAGCTTCCCATGGGAAGCAAAATTCATAATGTATTTCATGTCTCTTATCTAAAGAAGGTTATAGGGAAGAAAAATTTAGTTTCATATACTTTACCACCTTTGGAAGATGAAGGAAAGCTTGTTCTCATTCCACACAAAATCTTGAGAACAAGGGAGAGAAGGCTAGGAAGCAGAACAATAAAAGAATATTTGGTACAATGGAAGGATTTTCCTAGTGAGGAGGCCACTTGGGAAGATGAGAAAATTTTGCAGCATCCAAAATTGGCATTGCTTGAGGACAAGAAATATTGGGTGGGAAGGACTGTCATGTCCCCATTCCAATATGTCTACTAGTTGACCATGCTTCACCCACCTATTAGTTCCCTAGGTTGGGAGAGGAGGCATTAAATATTGCAATAAGGGAGCTATGTGATCCAAGAGAACCTTCGTTTATCATATACACATAAATTTGTGTCATAAAAATAATAAATATGGATAAAATAATGTGGCATTGCTTCATAAGGACATTTGGAGGTCCATGGGGACCTTGGGTCGCTAGATTCATCCTTACACATGTCATGACTTAACCCAAATTAGAAATTATGAGTGATGGAATGTTATTAGAAGGTGGAGATTCATAAAATTACATATCATGAGCTCTAGTATTTGAATCGGTGAGGAGGATTAACTCCCCATAGAAGAGGAAGATTCTAGGAAGAAACTAGGTGCCATGTGGAGCTAGATTCCCTGTGCTTTATAAAAACAATGATGGAAGATTCTATGAAAAGTCAGAACTGATTGCATACCTGGTTGTAGACCTATGAAAAAATGACATTCTAGGGATAAAAAAATCCTCCAATATGGTGCACTTGGGACTAGGTGGCATCCATTAGAATTTGGTGTAAAATGAAGTGTTGAGGAGAAGGCCTACAAGTGGCATGGAGTTCACTAAATATCAAGGATGAGGTGGAGAAAGCCTATGGGAATGAATTCGACCTTGGAAAAACTTAGGAGGGTTATAAAAATATGTAATGAGGAATGGAAATGTATTTTTGATCATTTCTGAATTTTCATTTGGAATTTGGAGAGCATTATCTTGTCCATTGCTGGTGAGTGCACACTTACCCTGCTAGTGAGACAATTTTGAGAGAGTGAGATTCCCACCCAAGTTGGCCATGGGAGAGGCCATTAAGACCTGTTGTTTGGAGCTTCATGGAGTTTTTTTATGCATATAGGATCTTTCTAGTATTCATGACCCATCTCTCCTCCCATTCTCTCAATTTCCACTTCCATATTTCTATGTTTTTCTATGAAGACACACTTGTGTGAATGGTGGTTGTGCCCCATTGAGTTGATTTGATGCCCAAGAATGGGTGGATGATTCATGGATATGTAATTTGTATCTCATATTTTCTGTAATTCTGAATCATAATAAATACATATACAAATGTCCACATTTCCAAGCTTTATTCTAACTAATTTCCATGTGATGATTTTCCCTTTCAATGGAGATTGTATATCTGATGTGTATTGCAACCTGGGTCAATGTTATATGATGTTAGTGAACCATTGAAATTATTTCAGTGGTATATATTTATATTTCTATTTTTTGAACCATTATATGCACCATTTATGAGTCGAAGTTGATCTTTAATGTGTCATTTCCCTTAAGCAAATATCACTGAAATTATGCATTCAAATATGAAGCTTTAATCCTCTATTCTAGAAATATTAGCCATAAAAAATGATAGTAAATGAAGTCTAATTACGGTCCCTATAATGTTTTCTTAAATTTGGGAGGGTTTCATAGGAGTTGGAGAGCCATTTCTTCCCACACCCTAGGGGGGATTGCATCATAAATTACTAGTAATTTTGCCCTTTTTTACACCATTCCCAAATCGAGTTGCAGATTTATATAAACTATCATTAAAATATCATAGATTCAATTGAAGACTCCTATAACTCCCCACATCATTCTCTACCAAACTCGAGACCCTCTTGAGCCATTCGAATCCCCAAGAGTCAAAACTAGTCAAGACAATTTTTCCAAAAATCTACCTTTATTGGGAATTTTCGAATTGGGACATTACATTTAACTATTTTTTGGACCTTTCTGACTAACTATAAAAAAGGAATGCCTTATTTCTTCTAAGATAATATATTTATCCTTTGAATTGTTTTATACTTTTTCGGACTTTAGAGACTAACTTTACGAAAAAAGTCCCCCCTAGAGTTTTCTTCGGTGTTTTTAGACTCTCAAATTGTAAAAACTATGCCAAGAATACACTTATTTGGGCTTGTAAAATCCATGGATCAGTGATTTATCAAGCATTATTCTATCTCTTCTTCAATTTTTCTAACAATGAAGAAGGTCTCGAGTTTGCTTTCTTGGACTCGTTAAACCTTTAAAAGAAATAAGGAAAGGGAATTCTGTTCAAAATTCTTTTAATCATGGAAGCAAGTCTTGTTTCCTTGAACAAAGCACCATCTTGATTCTATCAACAGTTAGGTTCTCTTTTTTGTCCTTAGGATTAATCCTGATCTTAGATTTCATTAGAGAGAATTTGAGGTCAAAAATGGGCCTCAAAAGGACCAAAATGTACTATAAAAATCAACCAATTACATTCTAGTAGATGATATCATCCCCCATGG
>LPNX011068150.1:69899-123541 GCA_001517045.1 Pseudotsuga menziesii
ATATATATATATAT
Organism: Pseudotsuga menziesii; assembly: GCA_001517045.1. Lineage (NCBI taxonomy): Eukaryota > Viridiplantae > Streptophyta > Pinopsida > Pinales > Pinaceae > Pseudotsuga > Pseudotsuga menziesii. The sequence goes on from LPNX011068150.1 coordinate 69,914, forward strand.
ATATATATATATATATATCTTGTACTTTTAAAATAAATTAAATTCATGAATGATATTTATATGAAAAAAATATGTTAGTTATGTATATAAATTAAATTCATTTTTGTTTAATTTTATTTACAAGTTCAAGACAAATAAATGTTAAAGGACAATAAATTTTTGGGAATTTACAATGAATCTTAGTCAAATCATTCTAGAGTTATTTTATTTATTTTATTTATAGTCAATTTAAAAAAGTAACTCAACCATGGTTATTTATATTGTGCATAAAAAGTAGTGTAGGAGGTGAGTTGTCATATATACCTACCCCATAAAACCCCTAACTCATAACATTTTAATATATCTTATATTTTTGTAGTACATCTCTTAGGAGGCCCATTTTTTACCTCAAATTCTCTCTAATGCTTACTCCTCTGGTTGCTTACTTTTCCAATTATATGGAGAAACTGTCAATGTCTCCTACATTGTAGATTTGTATTGTTGATCCTTTTTGCGTCTAAATCTTCCCGAGTCATGTTTGTGTCGTGCTCACTATTCAAGGATAAAACTTGTGTTGTCCATTACGCACTTGCCTTGACCTTCTGTGTCAACCACTCCTTGGTATCAGTTCATTAAATCAAGTATTCAATGGTCCTTGTTGTAAAAATTTGTCACAATTCCAAATCAAATCAGTCTTTGACTTCCCTTGTGTTGGATGATGGAGGACTCATTAATGCGTTCCTTCCAATGGATATCTTCCTATCGAATTCAACACATCTTTCTCTAGGAATGAGATTTAGAGTTTATGATAGTACCTTGGGGATTGCATTCATCAATGGAAATTTCCCTTGCTATTGGGTTGGGAATACCTTGATGTTCCCTACTCGATGGATTCTTCAAGTGTCTGACTTTGTGACCATTTATTCACATTTTTTAGAATGTACTAGGTACCTTGGGGACCATTTTCATTACTAGTGGTTTCCCACACATTTGTTAATGGTTTTCATTAATGACCAGTAATCAAATGGTTTCCTCCATGTTCGACGTCAACTCCTCTATTCACATGGTTAGGATTCATAACTTTGGGCGGTTTGGATTGAAGACCTTGGGCCAATAGTAGCATCATCATATTTTTTCTATTGCCCAATTTGTGCAATACCTTGTCACACTTCATATGACATTTGTCGAGACAGAGATCCACCTTGTATTCCTATGACTATGATCAATTATTGAGCATGGATCCACGTTGTTTATTTGTGACCATGACTCTTATAAATTTTACATGGTGCCTTTTTGTATATTGTGCGTCGATGAAAGTTACATCAGATATACACATGTTGGATTGACCTTGTATATTTATGGTGATTACTTTTACATGGACATATATGTCCCAGCTCGATCACATTGTCTGACATTTATCTCTCTTCCAGGTACCTTTATTCGATCCTACGATCTTGTTTTCTCTGGTTTCTTCGATCCCATGATCTAACTGATCTCTATTTCATGTATTTCGACTATCATCTTACACTCTAACCTCATAAATTAGGGGGCATCTGTTATAGAAAAAATTGGCACTTCTCCATCAGTGAAAACATTTACATGTTTCGTTGCATGACGACACTTCATGAAAGCTATTGAGGGTCACCCAAAGGAAACTTGTGGATGGAAGGGCCATACCGGGACTTCTTTAGCTCCTTTTTACCTCTTTTCTATACCATTGGAAATCTAAGAGACTAAAGAACAACTTTCCAAACCAGACCAACTCTTGAAAACCCTTGGAAATACCCTAAAAATGTTTTTTTGACAAATACGCAGGTTGTCAGTGTTGTACCTACATTTTTCACTTTGCATATGTAGGTTGTCAGTTTTAAAACTGTGCATATCCTAAAAAATGGTCAAAAATATAAAAAAATGAATTATGGGCGGTTGGGGTGGTTTTGGAATTTCCTCCTCGGTTATAATTCATCCATCCTCGACCATAACTCTTCAGATTGCTATATAAGAGAGGGAGAAGGGACTAGGAAGAGGACTTAACCTTTGGTATTGTTATGCTGAAATAATTTAGACTCTCACCCCCCTCACCTATTCCCTAGTTGTCATCCACCCTTGTTGTAGAGCTTGGAGGCTGAGAATCTTGGAGGAGAGAAGCAGGAGATCCAGATCGAAGGTTTCGTGAGGTACCTTGCATGAGGAAAAGGTATATCTTGTACTTCTTCCATTGATTAATAATTATTTGATATTATTCTATTTCCAAATCACCGTCTATATCTAAGTTTATGGTTATGTGTTGATTTTGATGAGATTAGGGATTCATGTTATCTTGCATATCAATATCTTGTTTGTGGTCAAATTGGTTTGAGGAAGGTTCGAAGTTGTTTTGTAGGTCTCTTGGTTGGAGATTAGGAGAAGTGATAAAGGAAAGCTTGGAACAACCTTCAGTGTATAAGGTATGAACTCTCATAACCCTTGCAATCTTATTTAATTTATACTTTCAAAGCTTTATATATCAGTCTGTAGAACCCCTAGTATGTTGGTGGCCTCAACCCCAGCCATAGGATCAATTCCTTAACAACAATAGGTTTGTAGGGATAGAAGAAATGTCTTGAATCACCACACTTAACCTTGATACCAAATCCTATAATGGAAATCCTATAGATGGTATCCATATTTGTAGTTAGAAAATTGAAGTTTCCAACATAACCATTTGTGATCATATTGTTTAGTTGTTAGAGGCTATAGATTAATGTTGAGGCTATATATTGTTTAGTTTAAAGAATGCATTTCCATTATTAACACACACACACTTTAGAAAATGCATGCATTCTTTCCAACAAAAAAAAAAAACTAGTAGGTTTTCCCACCTCAAAATATGTGAAAAGTTCTTTTTTTGTTTCTAGTTTATTTAACGTCTTCCTCAAAAACTTATTATTGCATAAAATTATTTTGATTTTTGCATGGTTGGGAGGCAATTATTTGTCTATTTCTTATTTCCAATCCATATCAAGATAGGGAACCATATGTAATCGATTAAGAATTTCTTATGGGAAAGTGAAACCTAGTGAAAAGGGTAATGAAGGAAGACAAATGACAAGGATAGGCATGGAAAAACATAGGATTTCAACAGAGGCCAATCAAAATTCTAGCACAACATATGCCATTATTGTTCTTATCCACCACTACAAGAAAAACACACTAATTTAGTAGAGGCCAAACCAATTCCAACATATTTTGAACCACCAATGATTGTTCCATCAAGACAGGTTGTTGTGCATGATAATAATTATGGATTTTCTCGGATATAATTATACTATAGATGAACTTAGAGAGGAATTTGGGAAACAAATTTCTAGTAAAAAAGTTCATGTAGTGGTCCCTCCCATCCTTTTCTACAAAGTTCATGTCCCAGGTAAGTGCTTTACCTGAAAATAAGAACCAACAAAAGATTTTGGACTTAAGGGGACACTTAAGCTTCCAAATCAATTTTCACCACCAAGAAATTTCCAACTCATTTTTATCCAAAATCAGTTGCAAATAACTAGCTTTAGGAGAATACTTACTAGATTTTGATTGGTTCCATACCAACTCATCGTCCACATTAGTTAATCTAATATTACTAATTTTTAAGATAGCTAGGTACCCATTCCAGCATAATATATCATGGTCATCCACTAAACCAAAAAAAATTGAACTAATCCACCCCTGTTCCATTAAATAAGTCACACCTGGACATCCAATATCTTTCAAAAAATATATACCTGTAGAATGTAATTTATCAGTCAAATGAGGAGGTAACATATTTCTCCATTTACATCCAACCCATGGGTCCATACCTATACGAACACTTGCTCCATTCCCTACCTTCCAATCAAAGAAATCCCCAATAAGATCAAAGGACCATAGCACAGATTTCCAGCATATAGATATACCTCTTTTCTTCTTTTCATTGGATTTGATCCAATCCATTAAATATTGAGGCCTAATATATTTCTGAAGAGCAATATTAACCCATAATCTCGTTCCATGAATAATATTCCAGACACTTTTTGCAACAAGTGCCTCAGCAAATAAAGAAGGTACTTTCAGCCCCCAGCCTCCCAAAAATTTTGGGTTTTCCAGAACCTTCCATGAAGTCCATGGTAGTCCAGTGGAAGATTCATAATTACCAGACCATAAAAATTTGAAGCATATATTCCTAAATTTCTCAATGATACCCACCGGAATCCAAAAGTGCATCCAGTAAACATTAGAGGAAATTTGGGGTCTAAAATGGGCCTTATAAGAAAATGTGCCAAAATAAGTTTTTGTGAGTTGGAATTCAAGAACCAATAGAATTTCAATAAAATAAGTCAACCATAATGGTTGAATTGACATATTTGACATTAAAAAAAACTACTTTTTTTGTTCGTATTTTCGACATATCTCATTGTGCTTTTACTCAAATTTCGATCAGGAGAGCTCCTTGGATGCGGAATTTGATTCCGCATCCAACGAGTACGCACACTGCATACTTTTGATGGACCCCGCTACCCCAAAAACAAGAAATACCTGAAAAAATGTGATGATGACATCATCATCACATTTTTTCAGGTATTTCTTGTTTTTGGGGTAGCAGGGACCGTCAAAATTATGCAGTGTGGGTACTCGTTGGATGCGGAATCAAATTCTGCATCCAACAAGCTCTCCCGATCAAAATTTGAGTAAAAACACAGGGAGATATGTTGAAAATACGAACACAAAAAGTAGTTTTTTTCTTTCTTCCTCCAAAATTAATCAATATTATTTTATTATTTTAACTATTATTTTATTATTTTCCTTAGGAGGCCCATTTTAGACCCCAAAATTCCTCTAATGCCGGTAAAGCCTCAAGAACAGATTTTACCAAGATAAGCTTACCACCCTTGGACAGCCACCTGAAACTAGGGTAATTTTTAGGGGCGAAGTTTCACCAATTAACTATTTTTGGGGTTTTTTTCAAAAAATCAATTCGTTATTTGTTCATTTTTAGTGTCTAATATCGCCATATTTACATAAAATGTGTTTTTTAATCATAATATTTGCCAAAATTTACACATTTCAGTGTTAATTTTATGTTTCATATTTAATATTCTCCTACCTATCTATAAACATGTTTTTTCAATCCAAATCAATCGCCTAGAATACTATACTTAAGTATAAAATTAGAATCCTTAAAAAATACCCTGCCTAAAACTCCAATTCTTTATTCTTTTTTCAGCTTTTGCAATCAACCAGTCCCAATATTTCAATAAGTATCTGCAAGGTTTGAGATAAAAGCCAAGATACTTCATACCACTTTCTATTTTAACAATGAAAAATGTAAAAATGTTCTGTAAAGAGATCAAATATGTATCATCCAAAAATAAAATAATAAAAGGAGGATTTATCCTCATTAATCACCATCTTGGAAGCATAATAGAAATCCATCAAAATCTCATACAAAGTGGATAAAGACTGAGCAGATCCGTCAATAATCATTACAATATCATCCACAAATAGGACATGGGTTAAAGTAATATTATTGCCAAAATAAATACCCCAATAAGACCCACGCTCCTTAGCAGAAAGAAGAGCCCTACCCAAACCTTCAACAATAATAAGGAAAAGTAGGGGTGCAAGTGGACAGCCCTGTCTGAGTCCCCTCCCAGACCTAAAAGAAATTGATGCAACTCCATTAATCAAAACAGAAAAAGATACAGAGGATGGACTACTCATAACCCATTTGATAAAGGATACAACAAAATCCAATATTGGATAAAATAATCCGCAAGAAGGTCCAACTGACCCTATCATAATATTTTGACAAGTCTATTTTTAGGACCATGGATTTTAAACCTTTACAATGAATAATATGCATTCCTTTCTGAATAGCACCCACAGCATCATGTATCTGTCTTCCAGGCAGGAAACCAAACTGTTCACCAAAGATATATCTACCCAAAACACTTTTTATTCTGATAGATATAATCTTTCCAATGATCTTATAACTGTAATTACATAAATAAATAGTCTGGAAACCTTCAAAGGATATAGGGGAGTCAGATTTAGGAATCAAACCTATGAAAGTCGAATTAAATACAGCTAGAATTTTGCCATTCTTTTGAGAATGCTCAATAACCCCCAATAAATCCATTCCCATTACATCAAAAATCACCCTATAGACCTCTACAAGAATCCCATCTAGACCTGGAATCTTATCATTCTTACTCATAGCAAGAACAAACTGAATCTCCTTCAATGAAACAGGATTCATAAGATCATTATTATCCTCATCAGAGATAGTGGATGGGAAATTTTCAACCATTTTCATAAGTTTAGGAAGGTGAATATTCTTATCATCCTGAAACAATGTCTCAAAATGTTGTACACTAGCCCCAGCAATAGCTTCAAACCCCTCCACAATATGTCCTCCATCATCCCTAATCTTCTAGATTGAATTAATATTCTTTTGGTGATTGGAAAATTTGTGAAAAAAGGGGTATTATCATCCCCACATAAAATCTAAGTAGCCCTGCTTTTCTATCTAGCCTCATGTTCACGATCCATAAGTATATTTCCCTTTCGAGATTCCAACTCAGTCAAAGATGCCTTATCCTCATTAGAAGCAAACCCAAAACCAACCTTATTAAAGGACTCTTTCAGCATTAATTCAATGTCCACTAAATCTTCAAAATTCATCTCCTTTTTCTTAATAGACCAAGCAATGGAAACATCCTTAATACGATTAAGATTAGTATCAAATTGAGATGTAGGAGGCTCATCCAGATTATCATTATACACAACCCAAGTATCTTTCAATAAACTAACCAGGTCTTCATTCGTAAGCCAATGAGCATTGAACTTGAAAAGACTTCTAACCTTTAAACCCTTATTCAAAATTAGAAGAAAGACAGGATTATGATCAGAATCCCCTCCACATCCCACCCATTGATGAAAAAGATAATTGTGATCTAACAAATCAGCTGAGACTAACAATATATCCAGTCTCTTACAAATACTATCATCCCCCACTCTTCTATTTGACCATGTAGGGAGCATGACAAATGGATCAATATCAACAAGGCCAAAGTTCTCCATAGTTTTAGTAAAAAATATGATAAGCAATCCTTTCTTGCCCTGACACCCCAAATCTCAGATAAACCCAAGGAATCAAATCCGCTCCAAGAATTAACCTGTCACACTTAAGGCAATCCAAATCCAAAAAGTTATTCCAAAACCTTTCCCGATCAACATAAGGCCCATAGATATTAACAAAGAACAAATCCATATTAAATTCAATAGAAACCAGAGACACACACAAACTAGATCCCACTGCCCAGGCATTTCGTAAATGGAACATTCGAAGCCTCCATCCTAAAAGAAGACCTCCCGATTTTCCCCTGGCATCCACAGAAATGAAAATCCATCCATTCAACATAGATTCCAGTTCTCATGCAAACATAACCCCATCACCAATAGATTCTTGAAGAAAAAGAACATCAACATGCTGGTCTTCAACCAACCTGCATACCGCTATTTTTTTAGGCTTACTAGATAACCCTCGAGAGTTAAGGGTCATTACAATCATAAGTAAACCCTAGCAGGGGCATACACTACTCTAAGTGCCCCAGAGTCATCCGTCTCTTTAATGAACATCCCATAAGAAAGACCACCTAAACTAAAACATGGAAATCCAATACCAGGTATGTCACTAGTAACAGAAAAAGAATCCCCCACTATTTTAGAACAAGACTGAAGAAAATAACCAAATCCAGAAATAGTCTTATCCTTAATAGGAGATACAAACCCTAGACCCCTCAATAGAGATGCAGGCTTATAACCTTCCTCCGACCTACCACCAACAGAATCCTTCACTTGCCAATTCAGATCAAAAGAAGGCTCAAAACTGACGGATCCCTCCTGTGCCTCCCATCCAGATACAAACAATACCTGACCCAAACATACAGAAGGTCCCATGGCACCCGGAGCAGCAGCCATGACCGGCATAACTTCACAATAAGATGAAACCCGTTTGCGAAACTTGGATTCATTCTCCCCAGAAGGATTTAATGCACACCGCCCTTTGGGAGGTGTACGAGCCAGGTTCTTAACTACTGGAAAATACATACCCTAAACTACATTGCGGTAGATTAAAGTCCCTGAAAATCACCCCGTTAACACAAAATCCAAAGTTCCCGGGAGAAAGTACACTCTGTACTAAAGAAACCCTAAAGAGAAGTGCGTTTTGTTCTCATGCACTCAAATGAAACCCTAAAAAAAATGAACATGAGAGAAACTCTAAAAACCTAACAAACCATGGCCATCATACACACTCAACATTACTTGTAGAGATACACCACTAAGGGACGTCAAATCACAAATATAATGATCAAACCGGAAAAATACATAAAATAATTGTTTACGAAAATTAAGAAAGAGATGCTAGGAAAACACAAGATACCAATAGTATCTTTATTAAATGTAAAATTCTACAAGAGCCTTTCGCTTTGATAACGTTCTACAAGCCTATATGAAGTCTTAGATCAAATGAACCTCAATTTTTTTTCAAGATGTTGGTGACACCATACACCTAAACAAAAGTCAAGTAAACATGATAACAAAGTAGAATACAATACAATGTGGGATGCCATAGTGTATAATTTTATGATTCGTTTTTTTATAGGTTTTATTTAGTGGTTGATTTTAATTATGAATAAAAAATTGGTGTTATTGATGACACACCAAGAATAAAATTACAAAATTTTGGAAATTTATTGACCTAATTTTTTTAATCACATAAAAAAAGGCCAAGTTTTAAAAATAAACAAGATTAACAATTTTTGTTTTGAAATTATTTATTAATATTTGAAAAACATATAACAATGTAATTTTTTTTTAAATTCAAATACAAAATTAATAAATTAAAAAGCTTGCCCGCGGGAGTGTAACTCAACCGGTGATTCGCTTGATATGAAGGAAATGTTGTAATGGTGGTCACGAGTTCAAATCACTCTGGTTGAACCTATGCGCCATGCTTGCGTGTTGTGTGGACACACCCCATTCTAGTTGTTGATTCCCCTAGATACTTAATAAAAAAGATAATTAAAATAATTAAAAGGAAGTTAATAATTAAAGAGACTTTTTTTTTTAAATATATAAACTAAAAATATTAAAATAAATAAATAAGATAAGATAAAAAAATAAAATATTTTTCAAAATATTGTATTATTAAAATGAAATTTTTATTAAAAAAATTGAATTTTTATAAAAAAATTAAAACTTTTATTAAAAAAAACTAAAATTTTATTAATTTTTTTTAAATTATATTATTTCTTTTCAATTAAAAAATCGAATAAACACTTTAAAAATTCATAAAATTTTAAAAATAAATAAAAACTTAAAAAATATTTAAAAATATAAATTAAAAAAACCTAACTGCTAACCCTTCGCCTCCCCTTCATTTCTCCCCTACTTCATCTCCCTTACCCTCACTTTCCCTCTCCTGCCACCCCTTTCGCTCCCATCTCCCTTCCCTTTTCCTTGCCCCCTTCGTCCCCTCCCCCATTGGGCCATGACTCGATGCGACGCCTATCGGGGGGAGCGAAGGGGTGGTGAGGGAGAGAAGGGTAGTACTTAGGTTTTTTATTTTAATTTTTAAATATTTTGTTTTTTATTCTATTTTTTTAATACTTTTGATGTTAATTTTTTAATTTTAATGTTTTTTTATTTGATTTTAAAAATGTTTAATTTGTTTTTTAAATTTGATAAAAAAAAAATTTAATAAAATTTTCAAATTTTTAATAAATTTTTTATTTTTTTAATAAAAATTTGAATGTTTAATAAAAGAATTCATTCTTTTTATTTTTTATTTTATATAAATATTTTAAAAAATGTAAAAATGGGGAGGAGAAGTGATGGCCACGAAGATGGGAGGTCCCATTTCTTAAGCCATTGTTTAAAAAATGTTGCAATGTTAGCATTACTTTTTTATTTAAAGGTTAGTTTTAATATTTTTCTACCTTTAATACTCATTGTTAAGTCCATGTTTTCAAACAAGTTGTAATTTTAGACTTTGAAAAAACCAATGTGCAGCTAATAGCATTAGTTTTCTATTCAATGGTTGATTTTAAGGCTACTATTAGTAACGATGTGGATTTTTTAAGGTAATGGTTGTATTTTTTACCTTGAAGCAAAAAATAGTGATTCCGTTGTAGCAACACTTTTCAATTTGAAAGTTGATTTTGGTGTTTTTCAAAAAAAAAAAAAGACCTGGAGTTCTTATCAAGTTGTATAATGTATTAGACGACAAGCACAAGTTAAGATATTACTTCAAACCTCTCATCCACGAACCATGTCACCAATTAACACTAACACAAAATATAAAACCACTAAATAACAAGCATGCACAAATAAACAAAACACCTCCTAAAAAAAGCAAAATTCCAACCTTACTTTGTTACTTAACAATCTTCCCTTGTTATCACAAACACAATCAAAGCCTAAAGAAAAACATTGTGAAATGAGAATGAAAGAACATAAAATTTACATCTAAAACCCTATCATACCCTTTCTCTCTCAATATAATGATAATCCGTTGTGTAGCCTCCTCTTCTTCTTTAATGCTTTTTCTTAGGTTGTTATCAATGCAATTAACCTTTAGTTAATTATTAACCAACTAAATTTTATTAAAAGTTTTTTTCAATCTTTTTATATATTTATTTCTCTTTAATAAAAGGATACTTTTAAATTTTATTAAGAAAAAGTGGGTAAAGAAACATAGTAAATCTTTATTTTAAAAACATGAAGTAAAATACATAGACAACAAGGGCATAGGCCATCGTATAACCATCCAAGGGATAAGATCCCAATGCTCAACAAACCTTATGCCTCCCATTTCACTTAAAAATATAGTATGCATCCCTCACAACAAGTCGAAAATGGAATATAATTATTATGTCACTGTAGGTGATATATATGAATCGCCTATGAGTATTAATTCATCTTGATATGGGAATATTTTTAAATTTTTTTAAGGTTTGTAATATTTTTTATTATTAAATATAATTAAAAAATACAATTATTTAAACATTGATTGGTGTTTGTATGCTTAATTTAACACCTCGATCTTTACTTCCCACATTGGTGGCTCAGTGACGTAGAGTAGGCTTGGAATTTTGAACACCCTTACCTACCCATCATAAATTTTATAATAAGGTCATAGTATATAACCAATGATATATGTATATGTGTGTGTGTGTGTGTGTGTGGTTGGATGGGGTTTCGAGGAATCAATATATTAAATGTTAAACCTGCTCGTCATGCCATCAGTAAGTAGTCTACAAGCATTAAAAGCTGGTGTATTTTCCTAAGGTTGTTCACATCCTGGTGTCTCTGCAAGCATTAAAAACGGGTGTGTTTCTAGAGAATGGAGTCAGGATATAACCCTCGTAATCTACAGACATTAACCTTTGGCATGTCTTCATCTTTACCCTTCGCATGGAAAGCCAGAGAATGGAGTTTTACTGTTCGCATGGCAAGCCAGATAATGGAGTTTTACTGTTCGCATGGCAAGCCAGATAATGGAGTTGTTCGAGAAATATCTATGTAATTTTGAATTTATTCTCACGGCATAATCAAACAATAATGCTAAGATAAGGTTAAGCGCCCCTCCCCACCATTATAAGACCCCTCTTCCTTTCTTGTCTTTAAACTCGGCCTTCTCTCCTGCTCCGTGCTTCCAACATCTCTAGCATTTGCTTGCTTCCTTTTGACTTCTCCCATCTTTACAACATATAAAATGGGGGAAGCATCAACAAATGGATTTCCAAACTTTAAAAAATTTGAATAATTCCCTCATCTATTTTGTGCTTAGAATAACTTAACCATTTTAATTGAGATTAGTATGTCCCATAGGACAGGACATATAGCAGACACTTTAAGCATTAACTTGCCCGTTCTATTTGCAATTTTCCCATAGCCTAGATTGAACTTTGGAAGGGGATGAATATTTCCATTTATCTGAACTCTAATTGGTTTCAAGAAGCTGACGTGAGCGTTGAACTTTGGCATTGGAATTCACATATACGTCAATGCGTTCACATCACTAGTGTGAAACAGTTGATGTTGGTTGTTCTTTTGTACCAAGCGTATTCATTTCGTTTATGTGACATTCTCTACTTTGTTGTTGATGAGTTATTAAGTAGTTACCATTCATTTTAATTAATTTTACTCATCCATCTCTTAAACATTTGTCATCTTCTCAGTGCTATTAAGCGCCAAGTGTTTCAACTCTTTTTGCATGGTTTGCAGGTGTTTTGTTCGGGCTTTAAAGGAAATAGATCATTTTCTTTGCAACCAGGGTTCCTATAGTTTAGAGCGTTTAATATTGTATTCATATTAATGTTTGAATAAGTTTTCATCTATGTCGGTTTAAACAATTTATGGCCATAATAGCAGATTTGCATGCCATTTGCAGTAGGCAAATTCATTTGTAAAGGAATTTGTGCCTATTTTTTTACTATCAATTTTTAGTCAAAATGTTTGGCCAAAGCATCTTAGTTGCGAATAGAAATCAACAATGCATGCAACTTATTAGATTCCTTGCTCAAGTTAGGGGTTTCAACTACAATTTCTTTCTTCGCTTCCTTACACAAGTCAGGGGTCTCAACTATAATTTCTTTCTTTCAAAATAAACACTTAGTCCATTGCATTTACAGACTTACAATATTCAAGAGTAATGAGATAATGATTTTTTAGCCTTCAATGCAATTTCTTTCTATAAAAATTTCATCTAAGAGCATGGTCATTGATTTACTCTTGAAAGAAATCATCAAAGTGTCACTGGAGCTAGAGATTGAAAGTTTGAGTGATCTTCATCCATAAGAACGGGTTCAAATATTAGATGAAATAAATCATTTTTGGTTCCTTAAAGTGAAAATGCAACTAGATCAATATTCTATTACTGCAATTTTGAAAGAGATCTGAAATGGCTTACACGAACAAAGATGGTACTCGTCTAATATTATAGTAATGCAACTAGATTAATATTTTGTTACGACATTTTTTACGAAGGTCTAAAATGGGATACATGAATAGAGATCATTACCCATCCACTACAACATTTGTCATGATTTTCAAAAAATGATTACTGCAACATCTGTCATGATTTTCAAAAAGTGATTACTGTAGCATTTGTCATGACTTTCAAAAAATGGTTCCTAACCTTGAAGTAGGCTATTAGTGAAGGTCCTTTTGATCGCAATCCTTCAAATCCATTAGAATCCAATATGGATGTTAAGACTCTAATAAAGTTGTATATTTTTGTGTTTAAGAAGATTTGCCTATTTCAACCAAAATCGAGTAGAAAAATAAAAAAAATTGTAGCTACTCCACAGCCCAACATTTAATGTTGCTTATGTAGAATTTTATCCCCACAACAACAACATCATTATTAAATACAGTACTACAAAATACTTATTGAATGCACAAAACTTGCCCTTGCCCTTTCCCTGCTCATCTCATGGGTATGTGGATTTTGTTTTTATTTGAATCTACGTATTTTTAGAACGAAGACAATTCATTCTAAATATTCTCTCTTCCTAATGGTTATAAGTAAAAATCTAAATCATTTAGAATGTCGATTTTCTTTCAATACGCTTCTTCCTGTATCTGTTAATTCATTGCTTCCGATCTTCTGCACTATAACAACCAATTTTAAATCTCGCTTCTTCAAAACTTGAAGTTTATGATGTCAAAGGGCTTCCAGATCCATGGTTCAATTGCATGCCATTGCTTGTCTGCAGTAAAACCAAAATATTGAAATATTGCAAAATCTCCAAATTTGTCTGAAAGGAAAAAAAAATAAACTATCTCAAGCAAAAAAGTGAACATAAGCACAAAAGTGAATAGAAGAAGTCTACTAATATAATGAAAATCAAGATCCCATTCCATATTCCAAACTCATGAACAAAGTGACCCAATTATAGAACTTCTAAAAAGAAGCCTAAATAAATAGATCCGCATCCAAGAGATAATGTGCTAAAGAAGCCTGGTACTACACAGAAGAAGCCAACTCCCTAATATCCCTACTGCATGAGCATCTTGAAAATGAGGAAAATGGTAGCACAAGCAAACCAGGCCATCTCCCAATTTGAGCAGAATCCCAAGGAACATTTGTATAGTGATGCATATGTTAATAGGAACATAACTGCTAATGGGCATGAATTTCACCATGTTAATGGTAACGGCAATGAGATTACCACAGCGACTATTTCCAATTGAGTGTCGGGGGTTCGAAACTACGCTTTCTGAGATGGACGACGCTGTTTCTTTTGGTATGAAGAAGAAATTGAAGACAATATTTCAGAGGATAGTTTATAAAAAAACCTTATCATTTTCAAAATAATAGGCATATATTGATATCTTTATCTGGGGAGGCATAATTTGTTGTGGACTTTTGCTGCTTGGACTCTTCTTTATCTAGAATCACCAAGATGGCTGGTGAGTTTGTAGTACATTCAAGCATGTACATTGAAGTGATATGACACAGGCTATAGGTGTTCATGTCCTTGATTTACTTTGATATATCATCGCTAAGGGATCATAATTTATGGCCATATACATGCAAGCAAAGATTGGTAATGAAAGTTTTGAAGATTCATTATAGGTTCTCCTAGGCTCTCATGCTGATATTTCTATGGAAGCGGTTGAAATCAAGGTATTTTTCCATAGCAAATGTGCTCATTCAGTTGTTTCACGTGTATTACGTTCGTGCTCAAAGAAGCTGACATTCAGAAATTCGTATAGTGATGCTCAATATAGTCTACAACCATTAAAACAAGGTGTATTTTCCCAAGTTTGTTCACAGTCTGGTGTCTGCAAGCATTAAAAAAGTGTGTGTTTCCAAAGAATGGAGTAAATATGTAACCCTTGTAACCTGTGGGCATTGACCATTGGCATTTATTCACCTTTTACCATTTGCATCGAAGGCCAGAGAATGGATTTGTTCGAGAAATCTCAGTGTAATGGGGGATGTATTCTCACGCTGTAGTCAAACAATAATGCTATGATAAGGCTGAGTGCACTTCCCCTCCATTATAAGACACCTCTACCTTTCTCGTCTTCAAACTTATTTGTTTTAATGGATTTGCAAATGTGCATTGATAGGCATAGACATGTTTGTTACTTTAAACAAGAATGTTCTATAGTTTTCTATATTGACATCAGTGCATTTGAATGTGATATTGCATATTGGCATTGGACTGTTGTTTTTGCAGCAATTAAATGGAATTAATAGTATTAGCTTTTACAGTAGTAACATTTTCAAATCAGAAGGTGAGTTCTAATCTAAGATAGGTATCTCAACATTGTTGTTTATATCAAACTACATTTTGGTTTTCTTTCTGTTTTATACTAGCAGTTTGAAGAAATGTGTTCGATATTTCAATGTTTTCGCAACTTCTCATAGTAAAGGTTAATGCATGGAATATAACACATGTTCAATTTGGGAAATATGTATATTAAACATAAACACTTTATTTCAACATTTTTTGGTTCAATAATGTTTGAATTAACTCTTTATCTTGAACATTGACAGGAATTTCATCTTCCAATGTTGCATCACTTGGACTTGGTACCATCCAGGTTTTGTCACAGTCCTGGAAATCTCCACTAATTTCTTAAGGCTATGATGAAAATTCAACTTGTTGGTTTTCCATCCCAAGTATTAGAATCAAATTTGTGTGTTTGAGGGATGTTAATTAATCTATTGTACAGGGGATCGTAACTACAATTGTTGTATTGCTCATGGATAAATACAAACGAGTCTCCTCCTCATGGTGAGAAAGTGATTTACAAATGAGTGTGGGAATTTATGTGAAATTTTGTTGATGTAAGCAGGTCTCATCTCAAGGCATGGTTGTATGTCTCTTCCTCGTTAGTTTGTCATTTTACTTGAAGGAAAGTCTCTCCAAACGTTTTATATTGCTCTGCTATGCTTAAATCTCCATGAATCTTTCCTATAAAGAATTACATAGCATGGAACTCAAACAATATGTCTTTTCAATGGTAAAGTTAGATAATTATCTAAAATTCCTTATTTGGTTGAGAGAGTTAAATTTATATTGTTCTTGTTTTAGGGAGTAGCTTCTTAGTGTGAAACATTCTTCACTATGTTGGCTTTAATGAATCTGATAGTAAGTGTTAGAGTTCCAATGGACAGTCTATTGTATAACATGGTCTGGTAGTTGCTGCCATCATCTTGTATGTGATAATTAGTTAATGCCATTGGCTAATTTCAATGAAGTCTATGCTTATGTCACACCCTTTTTTAAGTGTAATTGGATGTATATATATTTAAGATGTAACAAATTGGGTCTTTTATCCTGAAGAAGGGTGCTTAGCACATGTTTTGAATATTTTCCAATTATCATTATTTCGACAAAACACTGAGAAATCGATTTGATGGATAAGTAATGAAATCGATTTGATAACTAAAAACCTTGTGGCAAAATAATTTTCTTTTTATTACAATTTTATGGAAAAAGTATCATATACACTATAGATTATGTGTTATGGCAATGGTTATTATCAAACCTATAGCTTATGTATTATGGAAATAGTTATTAACAATGTATTATGACAATAGTTATTAGCAACTATGGTGACATTGCTGCATCATGGCTCTTGTTATTTTAAATAAACCATGCATGCGGGTCCGAACATAAACAACACTTCCATCACAAATCACCAGATTGTAGTTGTAATATACAAATAAAATCCCATAGGCCATAGATGTTAACTTCATGCCACAATGTAACGGTTAATCAAGTAAAATGAATCAAATTTTTTCCACTTACATCAATAAAAAAAATATAATCATTCACAAAAGAATTTTTAATTAGCCATCATATTTTATTTCAAATGTAGTGCCTAGTCAAGGAAGAATAACTCAAACCATAGCCATAATCATTAAATCACCATACTTTAGTAAGATGAAATTTTAGGAAACATATCCAAATGAGTAATATCACCCCTAATCCCCGTTTCAGACTTTGCAACATTCATTTATGAGTGGACATTAATGGGGTGGACATAATTTTTCTTCTTATCATTTGGAGGTGACATTTTAATTAGAATGGTTTTCTTCCCTTTATCATTAAGAGGAATTACAAACAAAGGTGACTCGGGGTCCATATGGTTTTTAAATTGAGCATAATAATTTACTGATGCAACAATAGTTTGAACTGTGGGGTTTGGTTGTTTAGGTTTAGGCACACCCCACCTAATATTTTTTTTAGTAAGTATGGAAAGAGTTTTCACACAGATCGCCATTTGAATTTTGGATGGGCATTTAGGGTTCCTCAGCAATTCTTGGACAGGGTTATGTGGGCCTAAGAACATGCATTAGGGCTATGCAAGGCTATGTCTACCTAGAAACAAGCATCTTGTTTGAGCCAGCTCATTGAACTCCTTAGAGTTTGCATCAAAATGAACATATAACCTTATTTTCTTTCTTCTTTCATCCTTCCAAATGCTTTCATGCCTTTTTCTTGGCCACCTGTGAGAACCCCTATTGAAGACTTTTTCTTGGCCACCTATGAGAACCCCTACTGAAGACAATCATCTAACAACCAAGATCATGTATCAAAATCCCATCCTCATGTAGATTTAACACTGACAATTGTAAACATAATCACTTTAAAGCACAATGATTCATCTTGTGACAACTAAACATTTCAATTGGATGGGGAAAAGAGATCAAGCTGGTTGGTGACATTGGGAAAAAGGGTATTCAGTTATCACTTAGACATTCACCATTCTGTTTACACAGAACTGAAAATAATGCATCATGGGTTTCCTCTTTTTTCTTTTTCTTTTTATCATACACTTTAAAGCACATGAAATATAATCGTTCAATCCATACTTTTAATTTCACCATATGAAAATGTATGTAATATCCATAGGGATATCCATATGCTAGTTTTTATGGAAGGATAATCAAGGGTATGAGGGTCATTAAATGAAAAATGGAGACCAAAGTCATCAACAACAATCTTATCCTATTGATCGAAAATGAAGTTATACACGGGCCTTGCAACAGGGTGAATAAAGATAATAGATAAAACCAGTCAATTATAGTAGTCTTGGACTACAAGAATCACCAATTAGGTTCTACATGTAGGATAGGATATGTGAAGATGGACATAGAGTGGAGTGAATGGAGCACCTACGCTAGTTCATTACAAATATAATTTTAAAGTCAAGTCATGGATATAACTTAGTCTTTGTTCAGTAAGATAGGGTCAAATTATTTAGGCCCTCGTAACATATCATGACCTAAGTACACAAAATGAATTTAGCAGGGGTCGAGGTTGGGTCATTCAAAACATTCCATGGAACACATAATCCATATAACATGACTTGTAAAAAATAAATAGGGTGTCAAATTACCTTATTTCACTAGAGTTGAGATAAGACTGATTCATGATGACTTACAACCCCCATGACCTCTATTATGGAAATCCTTTCTCAACTCTAATGATGTTTGGACATAAGATAGGGTATTTTCAAGAGTATGACAAGAAATTGTAGTTCCAACATGGAGTAATATGGGTGGATCATAGTCACCATTGCATGCAGAGGTAAAAAAAACAGTGGAGTGAATGACTGTGGCCGAAAAATGTGGTAACAATGAGCCGTAGTTAAGATGGATGATCACAACCATACTTTCCTTAACCCTACTCCATCAAATTAAGTTCCATAAGAGGAGTAGAATAACAAATCTGAGGTGGCATGACTCTGAATGAGGGGGGAAATCACTACTAGTTTTGTGGGTCCTATTTAAACATCCCAATGATACCACTATAGTGTGATAATATTCAACATGCCATGACCTTCACTTAAGTGTTTTTGACATGTAGGTCAGTATCACCATGAGGTATCAAAACTAATATCAAGACTCACAAACAATCAATAACAACATACCTCGGTGTTGTGTCAGGGTGAGTGTAATTCATACCTTATCATTACATGTTATTTACCAATGCAACATATCGATATACCACACTTGTAAAATGTGATGTTGCACCAAAATATTGATGCTTGGGAAGGCTTCACCATCCAATATTATTATGCCAGGCATCATGACTACATGGCAATACTTGCATATCCATGTTTAGGGTTTATCAAAGTCATGGTATGTCACTTTAGAAGTGACCTTGTTATATTCTTATCCAAACCTTCATCCATCTTACAAAAAACTCATATCGCTAAGGTGATGCACATATGATAAGGATTTTGAGACCACATCATTATAATGCATAATGAGACTAAGTGCTTGACACCTTTTTAAGTATAAAATATTCAAAAGACCATGCCTTATGTAATTATAGTGTATTTAACATACAACCAACCAATCATAAAGTGAAACAAGATTCAACACTGTGCAACTTTGTCCCCAAATATCCCTTATGTTTCCCCAAGGTCTAGATGGGCCCCTGGACTTTTTTGTGTTATTACATTATAGGTGATCTTTAGATGAGGAAATTGTTTGAAGTAGAGATGATGGTCGAAATTTGCGATGCTTCACAAATTATTTAATGTTGAGTTGAGAATCAAGTTAATAGGGATAAGTGCTCATGTAAAAGAAATTTGGGACTAGGGTCTACTTGTGGATGTTGAGCTTGATGTTCCTCATACTTTGCTAATGCTTCTCTAAGTGCTAGCTTCTTGATTCTAACTACAGGGAAAGGTAATATTTTCAGTCTTGCACTACCTGTTATTATTTGAAAAAAAGAGTTGGAAGAGGAAGATGGCATTCTATCAACCCACATTCTTACTTTGTATCAGAAAAATTACATGAATTAGTTAAAATGATGTTACAACTCAAATTCCCAATTGAATACAAAAATGAAATAGTTGGAAGAGGAAGATGGCATTCTATCAACCCACATTCTTGCTTTGTATGAGAAAAATGACATGAATGAGTTAAAATGATGTTACAACTCAAATTCCCAATTGAATACAAAAATGTGAGATATATGTATTGAAATTCAAATTTACTATATTGTAAAATCTAATTATGTATTAAAGATGAAAATGATAATGTGTAAATTTTTAGATAAAACAAGCGAGTTTAATATTTCTTTTGAGATTCAGTTTTTTTAAACTATAATATATATATAAGTACATCACAAACACATTTATGAAATCCAAGCCAAATATGGGATTCCTTTATATTGTTGATACTTAATTGTTTTATGACTTTGAGTTATTGTACTTTTATTAGTAAAACTTGAAATGTTTGATGACCTTTAAAGCATAAAAAATTGTTTACATAACATAAAATCTTAGCCAGATTACGAACTAAAAACTAAATTTACATAAGCCAATACTGAAAAAGATAGAAATGAGACCACATAAGCTTACTTGGGATGAGATGACTAAAAGGTGATATTAGCTCTTTATTTGGGAGAATTGAACCCATAAGTGATCTTTTAGTAGTATATCCAATTTTCTAGCCAGCATATCCTTTGGTTTTGAATTATCTATCTCAATTCATTTATTATATCTTACATTATACATGCTTTATGCTCAATAACTCTAGTTCTTCCGGCAGTAGTTAGAAACACTAGTAGGTAGATGGGACAAGTCCCAAACCTAAATCTAATGTTTTTTATTATATCAAGAGCTCATCTTAGGTCTAGGGACATATTGACATATTGGACAATTCTGATAGGATTTGACCATTTTCATTTTAATTAATTAAAATTAATATAAAAAGTTTTTTAAAAAATGAAAAATATTATATAATTTTTTTAAAAGTTAGTTAAATTATGGAGCTAAATATAACTATTACATCCACATAGTTTGTGGTTGGATCATGTCCATAAGGATAATGGTTGAAAGATAACCATGGAAATGAATATGATTTGGATATTTTTTTACTCTTCATATTATTTCAGTTAAATGGGTTTAACTCTAAGTTATCCATGCTTAGGTAGATGTTATCACCAACATTCTTCATGTTATCCATTTATCAACTATGATTTTTTTCTTAATCTCACATTCTTCTAGTTATATGCCATGAACTCTCGGTTATCCATTCATCAGCTATGAGTTATCCATGCATCGCTACCAATTATCCATTCATCAACTACCAATTATTTTTTATATAATTGTTTGTTTCAAATTTTGAATGACTGCCATAAAATCAATCTCGAGAGTACATTTGTCTCACCCTTATTTGTAGATGAAAAAGCATAGGTTGTAGTCCACCCCAAATCTCAAATAAAAACATCTATCAACATAATTAGATTATCATAACTTTATTATCATAATTATTAAATAATTTTACAATAGTTTTGATATGAATCCAAACATAAAATTCAATATAAAAATAAATAATGTTACAACATTTTATAAACTAATAAGACGTGTTACAAGGGGAAATAAAATGACGTCGAAGAAAGTGTTCTTGGATTATGAAATACGTACATATGTTTTAATATATATTTGAAATTTAAGTTATTCTCAATTTGTCTAATCACATGTTTCCTATTTCATAAGCCTGAAATAAGTCTTTATGAGAAGGGGAAAGGAAATGATGTGCAAGAAAGTGTTCTTGGATTCTGAAATACATTTGCATCTTTGTTAAAAATATGAATTTCAAGTCATTCTTAGCTTACCTTATCTTGAATCACATTTTGCATAATTGGCCTTAGATTTTAGGATTGTGTTCACTCTAGTTGTCAAGGAAAAGGATTTACATGGAAGTCATTGATTTTGGAAGTCTGTCTTCTATATCATTGATTCTGGGCTCACATGGAAGGCGGGTAATGGTGTTGCTCTTTAGCTGGGTGTTGACCCTTGGATTGGTTGCAGCCATATTTTTGTGTACCTAAGCATTTAATTTTATTTCTTTGAGAAAAAAGGATTAAATAACTTGCAAACTATAGCAGATCACAACGCTTCGTCTTGCAAAGGAAGGTTGGAGCATAGCCTAATATTTGGGTATTGTTGAGAATGATAAAAAGATTTGGAAAACTTAGTAAATGTAATATTAGGATACATGATTGTGGAGACTATATTTCCAGGTCGTATTCTCCGTTAGGATGCTCCAAAGTTTGGGTATCAATACATGATACAAGATTTGATTGGTAATGAACCTGTCTGGTGATGGAATTTGGTCCGGCGCTATCATTTCCCTTTAAAATCCAAAATTTACATGTGGTTCCTTTTGAAGAATAAGGTTTTAACCTATGATGTCTTGCAAAGAAAATGTTGTGAACGCCCTGGGTTTTGTTATCTGTGTAAAATTTGTTGGAATATTATTAAACCCATTCATAACTTAGGATAAAATATTTAATCATTATTTGATTAAATTCCTACCCATTAGCTAACTAGTTGGCATCCACTTGCACCTTAAAGTCAACACATGTCATCTATACCCTAGCAATGCTTTATTTATGATTCTGGGTTGATCTTGACCACTTTATGGACATCCAAAATTGGTAATTGTGCTTTACTACAGATTCTACTTTATCCAACTTTTGTGTGGATAAAGTAAAGCTAGTTAACTAGGAAAAATAGTATCTTTTGTTGTTAACCCACCCTCCATGATTTTCTCTCCATTTTCCAGGATTAACATGTTTATCCATCACTCTTGACAACCCACTCATGCTTTTGCTAATTCGTGAGGTACCTGACTGATTTGGGATGTGCTTTAGCCACTATGGGGGTTTATCATATTTGGCAAGTCGGCCTTTTTGAGCTTTATGAGCTGTCTCCATACAACTCGATTTTTGTATGAGGGATGCACTATTTATGTACACTATTATTCATCATTATTCAATGGAAGGATACACTCTAATATTCATCTTTTCATTCATGTGATTCAGTCTCTTTTCTTCTCTCTATTTTTCCTGTGTATGCTTGTGAGAATTATCTTGGTAGAAAGATCTATTTCCTATGCTTCTTCTTAGCATCTTTTCTCATAGAGTTAGAGCTATTATTTCTACATGGTATCAGAGTGCAAGGTTGATCAAGTTCTACATAGTTGAGGAGCGCATCCAGTCTCATATCCCTCTCTGAAGAAGAGCTTGTTTCTCCTAGTTCTATTTTGCAGGTTGCAGAGAGTTGCTTCTTTAGTGCATCAACTCAATAATATGGATTCTTCCTCTGCTATAATTCTTACTCCCTTCAACTACCACAAATGGAAATCCAAAATTGGCATTCTATTGCACAGTAAAGGACTATACAAAGTTACTCTAGCTTTGGAGAATGAGCCCAATGCTATGATTGACAAAGCTAAGTGGAATAATAGGTTGGATTGCTCTGTCTCTCAATTTCTCTTGATCTACTCTTTCATCTAGATGGTTTGGCCACTCCAAACCAAGTGTGAACTAAATTGGAGTCTCTCTTTGGAGTTCAAGATGAGCTAAAAGCGCATCAATTGGAGATTGAGTTATTCTCACCGAGTCCAAGCAGTTTCGATTCTCTAGAGGGTTTCTTCACCAATTTCAAGTCACTTGTTGTGATGCTCAAGCAATGTGGGATTGAGAAGTAAAGTGATCAATTAATCATTTCCATTCTTTCCAAATTGGGTTCTGATTACTTCGTTTTTGTGTCTACTTTTCATGCTACTAGGCTTGTTGTTCCTAAGTGGAAAACTCCTTTCTTAAATACTTTTCTTGATTCACTAACAAAGGAGAAAGATAAATTGATCCAAATGGGTGTCCTTAATTCTTCCAAGGGAAAGGATCATTCTCTCATGGTTCAAGGAAGCAAGAATGCCAAATTAAAAGAAAAGAAAATTATGAAGAAGCCAAAGTCAGAAATTGAAGATGAAAATTCGAAGCCTACTGATGAAGAATCAGTAAAGAAGGGTAAGAAGAAAGGGAGCACATCCAAGTGTTATTATTGCAGCAAGGGTTTTCATTCAGAGAAGAAGTGTTTCAAGAAGAATATGGAAATCATGTCTTAGCTTCTTGAGAAGCACAAGATCGAAGTTCCAGATGAACTAGAGAATCCTGTTAATTCCTCAGAACACTATCATAGTGCACAGTTCCAAGGTGATATATGCTTTGAGTTCCAGAGTTAAATTCTTTTCTCATGTCTTTGATATATATTTAGTCTCTGATATATCAAAATCATAAATATCAGATCCTTTTTTTGATAATACTTTTTCTAGTTACTAGATTCATCTCCCAAAAGTTGTGATTTTTCACTAGATACTGACTTGTCTTTGAGCAGCTCTTCCTCACAACCTTATATATCTGATTTAGAAGATTGTTTGTAGGATGATATGTATGTCATGACACAAATAATACCACCATCCATACCATCTACTATAACTATGAATAATCATAAGACTATACAAATCTCAAGCTCACTAGTTGATTCCTCATTGGTCTCTTATGCAGTGTTACTTATCTTACATGGTTTGAAGTCTTTCCTATATTTTAGTGGTTGGTTATCCATGAACTTAGTGACCTTTGGAATGATATTAAACATGTTTAGATCTATTCTAAACATTTATGGTTTAGATCTCAAGTCTATCCATCATTCATATTTTTACACCTACAAGTTTTCCCCTGTTGCCGATAGTTTTCCCAATCTATCCATGTATCCTCATGGAGTCACATAATCCTTTGTCCTTTCTCTTCCATATGCTAATGTCTGTGATATATCACATTTCTATCAGCCTCATGTTAGATTTCGGAAGGTGCTACATCATATTGGAATATTGACATGTGATTCACATCACAATTTTGCAGCTATTCAGGGAATTGAGTGTGTAACAAATTGTCTTATTTTTTGTACTTTTTGGGAAGGAGTATGCATAGATCTATTTTCCATTTCAGATTGTGTTTGCATATCATAGTTTGACAGCAACAAGAATCATTCAGATAATTCTCCTACTTCATCAATTTATGAGTTACCAGGAGTCTCTCATTTTCCTTCTTGTAGGTTCTACACTCTAGCGCATGATCATGGAGTTCATGGTTTCTTCATCAAGTATTCCATCCAGAAGTAGTTCATTCATCTCATTCAAGTGAAGATAAAGATATGTTGAAGACATATTATTTCAAATTTTGTGCATTTCCTTTCTTGAGGGAGGATTTTCCCCATTTGGTTTTGCCTCTTTACTTAGTTTTTTGGACATGAATAATTGTTAAAGGGTGGACCATAGCCTTGTTGCTGGGCCCTATATGCACCTATATTTTTGGCATACCATCGTAAAGTCAGAATTAAAGGGGGGTGTTGGAATATTATTAAACCAACTCATAACTTAGGATAAAGTATTTAATCATTATTTGATTAAATTCCTACCCACCAGCTAATTAGTTGGCATCCACTTGCACCTTAAAGTCAACACATTCCATTTATACCCCAAGAATGCTTTATTTCTGATTCTTGGTTGATCTTGACCACTTTATAAACATCCGGAATTGGTAATTGCGCTTTACTGCAGATTCTGCTTTATTATGTTTTATCTAGTTTTCTTGTGGATAAGGTAAATCTAGTTAACTTGGAAACTAGTATCTTTTTGTTGTCAATCCATCCTCCATGATTTTCTCTCCATTTTCAAGGATTAGAATGTTTATCCATCACTATTGACAACTCACTCATGCTTTTGCTAATTCGTGAAGTCCTTGACTGATTTGGGATGTGTAGTATGGGGGTTTATCATATTTGGCAAGTCATCCTTTCTGAGCTTTATGAGTTGTCTGCATACAACTCGATTTTCCTATGAGGGATGTACTATTTATGTACACTATCATCCATCATAATTCAATAGAAGGATACACTCCAATATTCATCTGTTTATTCATGTGATTCAGTCTCTTTTCTTCTCTGTATTTTTCCTGTGTATGGTTCTGAGAATTATCTTAGTAGCAAGATCTATTTCCTGTGCTTCTTCTTAGCATCTTTGCTCATAGCATTGGAGCTATTATTTCTACACAATTGATTTAGAGACAAATGTAGACATCGCTGTCAATTGTCACTTTAGCAAGGAAGTATGGGCTGAAGTTGAAAGAAGATTAATATTCAGAATATTTGGCATGGTACTTACATTGCTAACTATCTTTTGAATTGGAACTCAAATATTCTATTGGATAGGTTTATATCACTTTCATGGATTGTTTATGTGGGGTCTTATTAGCCCATAATGCCAATTGTTTTGAAGGCAAAAATGTTATTCATTTACAGATGCAGAGCCGGTGGGATTATGCATATATCTTGTCAACGTTGCTACAGGTTTAAAGCAGGATTGGGATTAGGTACTAATAATTTTGCAAAGCTCGATGCTCTCCCATTAATTCTATGCCTTATAAATAAAAAAATGTCTAAATTACTTAGAAATCTTTAGTGATTCCTAGGTTGTAATTCGATGGATAACTGAGATGAATTGGATAAATGCCATGCACTTAGTTCCCCTTTTTTAAGAGACCCTAAGACTTAAACAATTGGTGAATCTTGTGCTCATGAAGCAAATTTATCCACTGAGAGGAATGGGTTGGTAAAAGTTGGATTGATTTTGGATGAAGGCCAACGGATCATTGAATAAATAAAAAATGGGGATGCAAAGACTTTCACCCAATCTTTTGTGTGAATTTGCATACATTTTTGCGAACTTGCATATCTGGTTTTTTCAAAGAGTGGCTTGAAGAAAATGTTTCTTTAATCGAAACATGACTATTGAACTTTATTGGTCATTTGATGGTCTAAAAGTGATTTTTCATGTTTTTTTTAAAGTAGAGATATGCCAGTGAGGCACTTTTTGTTTACTTTGTTTACTTAACAGTTGCTCAGTTTTTTGAGAAAAAAAAAGACTTATGAATGAGTTCATTTTTGGAATGTATTGTTATGAAAAAGATACTTCTAATATTGGGTTGAAAAATGTATTTAACTAGTGGTGATCATGAATTTATCATGATTGTATATGAAAAATGTAACTCTATTTTGAATGATAAAATAAAGAATTTTTTGTAGAAGAAAAATTTCAAATTTAAGTTTTTATTTATTTTTATTTTGTAAGCATTATTTTTCTTAATTTTTTATTTTATGAATCTAAATGTATATTATTTTATTTTATAAGTAAATATATATTTTTGTAATTTTATTTTATTTTATTTTAATAATCTATCTTACAACATCTCCTCCATATTAAAATACCCAACTCCTTTCCTTATAATAAAAAAAATTTAATTTTTAATATTTAAAAAAATCTCTGTCACTTAATTTTTTATTACATAAGCCAAATCATAAAACATTTAACCTTCTTTAATCGAATATGCATTAAAAGCTACACAGTATGCTACCGAATTTAGTTAAAAAACAATTGAAGAATAAAAATGATATCGCTAAACGACGAGTTTGGCATCGTCACATGATCTTGGTATTAATTGCCAAACTACTTCTTTAGTTATTATACTGCCGTCAGGCGCTGTATGTTATGTTAGATTCGCGGTCGTGGACGCTGGACATAATACTGGTCACGTTTTATGTCAAACAGACCTTTTTCTTATTTATTTTTCAATATTAAGATGTTTTATTTACTTTCAATGACAGAGGCTATCTATTGAGCTGCAGAGCATTTAATGCTGCTGCAGCAAGCTTGATGACTGTTGTATAGCCTCGAGATCCAACGGTCATCAAGCTTGCTGCTGCAGCATTAAATGCTCTGCAGCTCAATAAATAGCTCTTGCCTATATATTTCAATCTTACTATAAAAGTACTGAACAACAAGGCATTAAATATCGCTGTAAAACATTAAATGCGGTTTAACATATTCAGTATGTTGGGTCCAAAATTAACTAGCCTGCACTATATTCAGTATGTTGGGGTTAAAATTAACTAACTTACTGCCCAGGCTTTAATGCAAGGACAGGGGCTGTCAGGCTTGGAATTTCAAATTTGAACTATTTGTCAATTGGAAATTTGATGATCACTATATGTTTTTAGTGTCTGTCATTTTAAGTTTTAGATAAGTTTGTAGACTGAAATTCAAATTCAAAATGTTTGTATGATAAATATTACATGTAGTTTTGTTTTTGGTGGTGATCATTTCACAAAGTTATAGTTTACTAATGTCTTTTATGTAATTATAAAAATATAAAAAATTAAATCTAAACAATTTAATTCTTATTTAAAAATTTAAAATCAAATACTAAACATTACAGATCACAATTACTAACACAAAGCTATAGTGTTGAACACATATTAAAATTTTTGACTTGAAATTGGATAGATTTTAATTTGACGTTTTAACTATTTTGTTATCTTTGACCGGTTCGTTTCATAGCTTCAGATAAAATGTGTTCTAAAATGGAAAAAACATCTTGTAGCAGGTCAAATTCCAGGCCTGGGCGGTTGCTTAAGAGATCCGCACAGCTACCCTTACATTAAATCTTGTACAACAGGCTGGTTATTAATTGGCTTTGTTGAAACTTGATCTGCTGCTTTTCAATGGACTCGTAACAAAACACTGGGTTTATCAATTACTCAGGCTATACAAAATAATGACAACTTGACAAGCAAGGAATTACTATTTCAACTGATAATTCCGATTCCAGTTATTTTTCATGTTCAAAATATTTTCATCATTTCTTAAACAATGTAAATGCATTTAACTTTAATGATGTAAAATAAATATTTTAAGTTTTTAACATTTTTAACTTATTTTGATAAAAATATTTGTAAAGTACTAAATCTATTTATAAATTCAAAAATATAATTTAAATGTTTTTTAATTTAAATTTTACCAAAATAATTTACTAAATTCTGATAAAATACTCATTAAAAAATCCAAAAGGTACCAATAAAATACTTCCATTTTAATACTAGAGGGTAATAAATACAATTTAAATGTTTTCCAATTTAAATTTTACCAAAATAATTTACTGAATTCTGATAAAAAAACCCATTAAAAAATCCAAAAAGTACCAATAGAACACTCCCATTTTAATACTCGACCTGTAATAAATACAAGTATGTACAGTGAAATAAGATTGTGTTTAAACATCCTCTGTACAACATTTAATGCTTTTGAGAGTGGGGCGTGTGCACTGTTAAATGGCTAAAAATATTTAACATGCACCATAGTAATAAATGCTATAGCGGTTGTATTGTGGGTTGTTGGATCTCAAACAAGCTGAGATCTAACAGTCTACAATGCAGCTGCCGCAGCATTTATTACTCTGCTGCATGTAAAATATTTTTTGCCCTGTTAAATTGTATAGAATTAAATACTCTACAACGTGCATCTTAAAGCATTCAATACTGTAAAGCATTTTTTACCATGTGAAATATGCAATCTGCAGCAGTTAAATTACTATAAAGCATTCTCTACAATGTGGAATGGGCATTAAAAATACACTCTGCAGCAGCTAAATTATTGAATCTGTTGTTGGTTCAGAACGGATAGCTCTTAATTAATTAGGCAGCAATGTCGTTAAATACATTGCTCCAAGGTGCTTATTAAATGCTATGTAAAATGTGTATATAAAATTATTCAATATTTTATTTGAAGATAATAATAATTTAAATTGAGTTGGATAGAAGTATAAATGTCAAACAAAGGGATTAACAATTTTCAATATATTTATTAATTATTCAAATTTAATGCATTGTTGTGATACTTTTAATTGGAGATGTATCTAAAAATTCTAAGATTTAGAGGGAAAGGCTATTTTTTGGAATCTGAAGTTTTTATTTTACAAAATCCGAATGTAACTATATTTTAATTCCAATTTTGATGGTAGAAATGAATTCAACATCCAAAAGATTGAAAACTTAAAATTTTAGGCTATAAACTCTTAATTTACCTATATTTTATCGAAATCCTGAAAAAAAAAATCAAATTCAATTACATACTTTTGAAAATCTACATGCAATTGATATGAAAAAATGCATAGCCATGATTTGCACCTATATTCACCAATAAGTTCTATATCATCCAACATTAAGTTCTATATGAATTAATGGGAAGTCTATATGCTAGCTGCTCTCATGAGCAATGGCTTGGGTTTTTCATGATTTAAAGATCAATATATATTTGGTCATGTCATTTTGGATTATAACTATAGAAATAACTTTAAATTATTATTATTATTATATATATATATATTTTAATTATAATTATAATTATAATTTAATTTAATTTAATTTATAATAAAGTTTACTTATGATTTTAATTTAATAATAATATTTCTTAATTAGTTTTTAATTTCATAAACATAATTTATAAATAAAATTAAAAATAACTTTGTTAACCCAACTTGAAGTTTGATAAAAAGATGGATTACATGACACAAATAAAAATCATACTTTTTGAACTTGTACATGTATTTATTGAATGAGCTATTTTTCAAACGAGCTGTCTTAGCTTTCTATATGTAATAGAATCAATAATGTATAAAAAACCTAACAAATGTATTTATGAGAAATAACAACATAGCACACTAACAAATGTATTTATGAGAAATAATAACATAGCACATTTGCAAACGAATAGGGATCACCATTTGAATGTTTTAAATCTAATCTTAAACCAAAACATAACGAGTTTTGCATAAGCTTCCACCTTCTCGTCTTTAATGTGTTTGGACTTCTTTTTACTTTCATCTTTTAATTTAAATGTTAAAAATCTAAATATATATGTAAGAAAATCTAAATATATATTATATTTAAAATATAAAATAAAAATTGAAGATTGATATATAATATATTTTATTTTGACATGTTCACGCAAT
Organism: Pseudotsuga menziesii; assembly: GCA_001517045.1. Taxonomy (NCBI): domain Eukaryota; kingdom Viridiplantae; phylum Streptophyta; class Pinopsida; order Pinales; family Pinaceae; genus Pseudotsuga; species Pseudotsuga menziesii. The sequence continues at coordinate 100,645 of LPNX011068150.1, forward strand.
TTACAAAAGTCTAGATTTGCGTCAGATTTATGAAGGCCTAGATATCCACTCTTAGGAACCCGACTTGGCTTTTGTCACAAACCTGTAAATTTCCAAAAATAAAAATAAAAGATCAATATACTCTTTTACCCGAGTGAATATTGTAGCGTGTAATATTGATCGCAACATGAACAATTTGTTGTTTATTTGCATAATAACTTATATTTGATTCTTACTGAATTGGACAAGTTATATTTTATGTGGTGTTTACATCCGGTTAACAACATCCCTCTCTTTAGAGCAATTTCCTTTTTTTTGGCGAGCTCCTGAAATTGAGGATTGACCTCACGCTGCCGAGAACCAGAGATCGGACGTGCATGCCGGTCATAGAGCTCTAGATTGGGTTGCAGACTACCTGGATCGCTGATTGGTGCAGGCTGAAGGCACTGCTGACGTTGTGGAGAGTTGTTGGGCCCTAGTGCCAAAAGCCTGATCTCTGAACTTGTGGTTGTAAAGCCCATGAGTTGAGTATTTGGCGATCGGAGCAACCAGATGGCTGGGGAGGAGTGTCCGCCTCTAGACCTGAAATCTGTTGCCTTTGATAGGCTAATTGGGACTCAGAACAGGAGATCGGGGCTAAGAGATCCACCGAAATTTGTTAAGAGAATTGAAGATGTGCCGGAAGTAGCACTCCCTCCGGAAGAAACTATGCGTGTAGCCCTCTCCTTGGCAGATCGAGCCCTGATCGGGCAATTCACCGGGCTCTGGCCATCCCCAAAAACTACCGACAGCTGGGTCCAAAGGAACTGGAGACCCCTAATCTCCAAAAACGTAGCTTCTTACTCCGTCGGCAGGGGTTACTTCCTATTCGATTTCGAGTCCAAGGAAGATAAAGATCTAATATTCTGGAATGGACCCTACTTCATGGGGCCGCAAGGCCTATATCTCAATGGGTGGACCCCGGACTTCGATCCAGAAGCTGACACCTCCAAAGCCATGCCAGTTTGGGTCAGGCTCCCTAATCTCCCCATGCACTGCTGGAATTCTAAATCTCTCCAGGCGATCAGGACTGCCCTGGGGAAGTACATTGACATGGCGAGCCCAAAGGATCAATATTCCTGTGCACGCATATGCGTCAAGGTGGACCTTGAAGTAGGATTGCCAGAGGCCATAAAACTAACTGTTGGGAATTGGTCCCACTTCCAAAAGCTTGACTATGAACAACTCCCCTTCAAGTGCAGGGGCTGCCAGGAATACGGGCACTTCATCCGGAATTGCCCCAAAAAACCTAAATCACACCAGGATAAGGCAGAAGGATGGCAAAGGGTGAATAGATCCAAATTCAAAAACCAAGGTGGTGGAGGTTCTAAGAATGGTGAAAGTATCAAAGAAACCAGAAACCCTCCTCCTGACAGATCCCAAGAAACATCCAAGACCAATGAACCCAATGAAGTAAGAAATGAGCCCACTGATGCCGTAGAGAAAACTAGCAATGAAGAGAGCAAAGAATCAGAAGTAAGCCCATCCGATTAGCACATGGAAGATCAAGAAGAAGGCCCTGATATGCCAAAAGAAGGAGAACCTAGGGGGAAATCTGAGGAAGAATTTGAATCAGAAGAAGAGGAAGAGGAAGAAGGGGAGATAGAGTTCACCACTCCAAGACAGACTAAAACTAAAGGCAGGAAATCCAGGAAATAGATCAGGGATCAAACTACCTATAAGGATAAGCTGCAAGGATCCCAGCCAACCTTGGAAAAGCTACTAAAGAATACCCGAAACACCCGTCAGCAAGGGCATGCCCAGAAAGGGATGCCGACAACCTCCAAAAGTAAGTAATGAAGGTCCTCTCCTGGAACTGCAAAGGTCTCAGTAGCAAAAGCAAAGAAGAATCTATGATGGATTTAGTCTCTCTTCACCAATCGGACATCTTCTTGATCCAGGAGACCAAGATGGAGGAAGCTGCATTTCTCCAAGTAAGTATTAAGTTTTGGAAAAAAAAAGGTAAAGCTGCCATCAGTTCAAGGGGCGCATCCGGAGGCATCGGAACCCTTTGGGATGACAAGAAATTTGAGGCTATTGACATCAAGTATAGCTCTAACTGGATCCTCACGCTGCTGAGGCAAAAAGACACCAATACTTTGGTAAGAATATTCAATATTTATGCTCCTAATTCCTATGCTGAAAAAAAAACTTACTGGAAACTTCTCCGTGAGGAAAGAAGTAACCAGCATGGAAATGTAATCTTGGGGGGGGATCTTAATGTCACCCTCAGCCAGGAAGAAAAAAAAGGGGGTTCCCGGGTCAGAGACCCCATCAAAGAAACTGTAGATGATATCATCTTGGAGTGGGACCTCATGGATATCAAGCCATCCATAGGAAAATACACTTGGAGTAATAAGAGGACTGGCCCCGGGCACATCGCTGCCAGGCTGGACCGGTTTCTAGTCCAGGACTCCTTCCTTCTCCTGGGACTAAATCTGACTTCCAAAATCCTCCCATTCGGAGGTTTAGATCACAAGCCTATTATTCTCGAGATGGAAATGAATAAAAATTTAGGACCGATCCCTTCAGATTTAATCCAATGTGGGCCACTCAGCCTGATTTTCTAAAAATGGTAGCGGACACTTGGTCCCCCCCGGTAAATGGGTCCCCCTTCTACATCTGGGAGGAGAAGCTGAGAAGGTTGAAGAAAAAACTAAGATCTTGGGTCAAATTACTTCCCTCTCCCAATGCTAATAAAATCCAGGCTCGCCTGGCGCTGGAGATTCACCAAGCTGGTATGGAAGAAAATGATGTAACCAGCGCAGACATTTAGGCAGAGATAAAACTCCATTCAAATATCCACGAAGCATGCAGACAAGAAGCTGAGTGGTGGAGAATTAAATCACACTGTAAGTGGATGAAAGACGGAGACAAGAATACTGGTTTTTTTCATAAGCAAGCCATTGCCAGGAGAAATTTCAATTCGGTGAGTGAGATCCGATCTCACGACAAGGTAATCAACAACTTTGATGAAATTAAAATTGAAGTGTCCAAGCACTTTGAGGACCTGTACACAGACCAACCAGTAATTGAAGACGTCCAACTCCTTAATCTGGTGCCCAACGCCATTAATTCCAAAGACAATGACGCCCTGAAGCAGGTGGTCACGCTGGAGGAAATTAAACAGGCAGTTGACAATATGGAGGATGAAAGGGCTCTGGGCCCTGATGGCTTTAATGTCAATTTCATAAAAATCTGTTGGGAGATTGTCAAAATCGACTTGCTCAAAATGGTCATGAAATCCCAAAGGTGCATTAAAATAGGGGGCAGCACTCATTCCCAAAGAAAAGGGAGCCAAATCATTTGACAGATTTCGACCTATATCACTGTGTAACATAGGCTACAAAATCATTACAAAGATAATGGCCAGTAGACTAAAATATATCCTCCCTCAGCTCATCCCGGAGAATCAAGGTGGCTTTGTCAAAGGAAGGAAGATTTGGGACAACATAATATTAGTTCAAGAGGCTATTCATTCCAGTCAGAAAAATGGAGACAAAGGAATGGCGGTAAAGCTGGACCTAGCCAATGCTTTTGATAGAGTCAGCCACTCCTTTCTCTATCAGGTAATGAGGAGATTTGGCTTCGCTCCTGAATTCATCTCTTGGGTTAAGGCCTGTATCAGCCAGCCCTGGATAGCCCCGCTTATCAACGGTAGAGCTGGCCCCTTCTTCAAAGCCTCATGAGGTCTGAGGCAAGGCTGCCCGCTATCCCCCCTGCTCTATGCCATCCAGGCCTCTGTCCTTAGCTTCCAACTGGAATATGCAAGACAAGATCAGGAGCTTTCTGGCATCAGGATGGCTAAAGGCACTAAAAACATCAACCATGCTTTGTTCGCGGATGATACTATCTTGCTGGGAGGAGCTAGCCAGATCATAGCTCGCCACTTCAAGCTGGAAATGAACCATTACTGCAATGCCTCTGGAAGCAAAATCAATTTAGGGAAAAGTCAGATCTTTGGATGGAGTCTAAATCCCAGGGAAATGCTTGATATCTCCCGAATACTCGAAATGGAAGGGGCTGTTACGTGGGAATCCTTCAACTATATGGGAGTGCCTACATTCAAATCCAAGGCTAAAAACTCAGCCTGGACTCCCATTGTGGAGAAAATCAAAAGGAACATCACGAATTGGGGGACGATCTGGCTCAATTTAGCTGGCAAGGTAGTGCTCATCAAGGCTGTATTGAACAACTTTCTGCTCTACCAATGCTCCCTTCTACTAGCTCCGGTCACCGTATTAAACCAAATTGAAGGCCTAATAAGAAACTTTCTCTGGCAAGGGGGGAACAATGGGGGGAGTAAAAAATTCGCCTTGGTCAACTGGAAAACCATAAAACTGCCTTGGTCGGAGGGAGGCCTTCAAATCAGAGACTTAAAAAGCCAAAATTTGGCCATGGGATCCAAGTTGTTATGGAAATTGCTAGAGACCAATTCCTTCTGGAGCAGCAGGGTGCTGAAGAAGAAATACTTCCTAGGGCCAACACTCAGGTGCCTGGATGGAGACCACGTAGTAAAAAATGGCTCTGTCATTTACAATGTCTGCAAAAAAATGCTGCCATACTTCAGAGCTGAGCTATCCTTCATTCTAGGCAATGGGAAGTCAATTAGCATCTGGAAAGATGTGATACTGGGCCGCCCTCCTCCTCATCTCCCACGCCTGCAAGCTTGGATGACAGACAAAAGATTGACCACGATTTGGGACATTGCTGAATGGGAGGTCGAAGAGCCAAATAACTGGTCACGTTGGGCAATGCCGAAGTGTCCTGCAGATTTAAATATTGAAATAAATTTGCTGCTACACCATCTGGCAGGCCTCGCTCCAATCAATAAAACTAGAAAAGATAAACGTGGCCGGGGAAGGCAGTCCGGCGAGTATACAACTGTTGAAGGGTACCAGCGTTTTTCTGCTAACTACAATGTGCCTGCCAACCCAAGAATTTGGAACAATTTGTGGAAATTCAGCACCCTGCCAAAGATTGAAATGTTTTCCTGGACACTGATCCATAAGAAAATCCTCACTGGCGAGAATTTGGAGAAAAGGGGGGTTGCTGGCCCCTTCCGATGTCCACTATGCGCTGTAGACTCAGAAAATATCAGTCATCTATTTTTTAAATGCTCTTTTGCTGCTACTGTCTGGAATGAAGTGCTGAATGGCTGGGGGGAGGATAATCAGGTCCCGAACAGTATCCAAGATTGCTTTTTATTCTGGGACAAACACTATAACGGAGAGCTATCAAACAAAAATGGAGTGCGAGCATGCTGGATGAAGCTTCCCAAATTAACCTGTTGGTACATATGGAATGAAAGAAACCATCGAATTTTTCAAAATAAAATTCAACCAGCATGGAAGATAGGTGCAAAAGTAAATGCCATGCTGAGGGAAATTGTCAGCAATTCAAAGATACCTAGCAACAAAGGGACTCTGAATGCTAATGAGAAAAGCTGGATGCAGAGACTAAACATCAAGATGGTTAGAGATGTAGTAGCAAGTAAACTGGAAAAATGGGAAATCAGAATGGACGAATCCCAGTTCGAGAACTGGCTAAGAGAAAGGAAGATTTTTAAACTTTTTTTTGATGGGGCTTCCAAAGGGAACCCGAGGAAAGCGGGAGGAGGGGGAATCATTATCGAGCCAGGCGGGAAAATCATGATGGAATACTACTGGAATATTGGCCACAATTCCAACAATATGGCCGAGGCTTATGGACTATGGCAAGGGATCAAACAGCTACAGAAGGAAGGTGTGGAAGAGGTTATGGTTTTTGGTGATTCCAGATTAGTTATTCAAGCAATGAATGGGGGCAGAAGAGGCAAGAATGAAGGCATTGCAAGACTGATAAATAGGATTAGAATCAAGGCCAGACTGTTCAGGAAAGTCACATTCTACCATATTCTAAGGGAGCTGAATGTTCTAGCGGATAAAGCAGCCAGCAAGTCGACAACGATCGGGCAATATGACCTTGTGGTTAACTCGAGTGTAAGCTTTGAAATACCTCCCTAGACTGACTGGAGAATGAGGTGAATTAGAAGAATGTTGTATTGAATTTTTCCAGCAATCCAATTGCTGGTTCACTTATAATAACATAACCGTTTAAAAAAAAAAAACAACATCCCTCTCTTTGCACCTAAATGTGATGTTCTTAATGTTTTTTATATTTAAAATTGTTCATATGGTTTTGCTATGGGTTTCTTAGCATAAAGGATAAGGTTTTGCCCTAGTCGTCACGCCCTACTCTAGCAACTAAAAATACGATGCTAACTAAGGCTTCACATAACACAGTTTGGTTAAGAAAAAAGGTTGGGGAACTATGGTGTTAAACAACATAGTCTTGACCCCCCCTATCTTGGCATGGAGTATTGATATGTTTAAACTGTGGTGTAAAGCATAGTCCTTGCAGGAGAAATAAGGTATAAACCATTATAAAACTTATGGAAAAGGGTTTACAGAGTATGTTGAGAGTTAAAAACTTGGGGTTATAACACTCATATCCTAGTCGTGGTTTTAAACCATGGCATAAACAACTTTGGGGTTTTAATACCATATGGTATTAACCATGCGATAATGGGAGGTACAAGGGTTATGATATGTTGTACTGAAGTTGACCTTGGTAATAAATTTATCCTTGTTGCGAGTTGACAAGCAGCCAGGAAGTTAATGGAAATCTTGCGAGATTAAATCTTGGTCCTCCACCTGTCATCAACGTTAGGAAGGGTTTTGATAGGGTTTAATGGTGTTTTACCTGTCTAAATGTTTCATTGCGTTTGTTTTTTTATTGCAACAATTGTGGAAGAAGGATCTTCCTTCCATGCCTATGCTGTGCAGTTTCTTTTGTTCAAGCTTTTTACCTAGGTCGTTAATGGCATTCCTTTGTTTTCTTCTAAGGTATGCTTGAGGCCTTAATAAGTGTTGATGGCCACCAAAATATCTCGGCCTTGCTGGTTTATTGCGAAACAAAAGTGAACCATCATTCATTTTCCTTCCATGCCTTTAACCAGGTATGCCAAGAAAACTTATCTTGGTTCTGTAATAGTTTTATAAATTTGTTTTAAGATTCTCAAGAAAAAGCAACCACTAATTTGGGTTTTGGCTTTAATTGCAGGTAGAGGAGTGATAAGGGCGTCCAAGAGGAGCCGACCCCTGGACCTCTTTGCATTTGGATAAGGTAAAGTGTTTAACTTCAGTCATCATCATTTACAGTCTTTAATAAATATTGTTAAAGTTTTAACTGCATTGTAGCTAATGCAAGTTATGGGAAGGCCTACAATGGTCGTGACAGGGTCACCTACTCCTAGGCCTGATTACCTTAAAAATTAATGGTGAGTATAAATTTCTACTCTATTAAAAATTTATCCAAGCCAGTCTCTTCTTAGCCAGCAACTGATATTACTTAGTTGTCCATTTTTTTTTCTCATGTAATTCCTCCTGGCGTGGATGCTTCTTGGTTTGCATCGATGGTCCATCAATAGCCATGAGGTAAGGATAAATTCAATGGTTAGATTGTTGGGTTTGTGGGTTGTGTAAGAACAAGTTTGTAGTCAAAATTTCAAGGTAAGTGGGGATTTTATATTTGTTAACCCGTTATGGGTCTTCATCCTACAGGAATGAGGGCTTTGTAGCCTCTCTGTTCTAGTGTTGTTGTATTTTTTGTTTCGTATGTGTATGTTATCATTGTTATTTGGATGTGGATGCCATTTTAATGGGCTTACAACCATTGAGGGTTTAAACTGAGAGTACCCCTGTTTTGATATTTAAATACTTTATTGAGAGACTCGTATGGGTTTGTACCATATTATAGTTTCGAACTTCGTTGTTAATGGTTTTGACACTTCATTATTTTGATTGTAACTATTGTAATGTTAATGACACGATGGATGCCATGATATAATGGGCTTACTTCCATGCAAATGTTATTGGATGGTTTTACTGTTTATGAAGTAAAGAAATCTATGTGATTCGATTTCAATTATGTGGAGTCAAAACATTTTAAAAACCTCGAGGTTAGATACCCATAATAAGAGGTTTTATGTTTGTATTTTAAGACTATATTAAACTTTTTAAACTTTTAAATCTTACTAGATCTATTAGTGTAATTAATCGCTATATTTGTAAGCGACAGGGAAAGATGGATAACGAGTATGGAACTTGGTTTTTTTAATTTATGATTCGTCATACAATTTCAGTCGTAACGCGATTTACAAGTTGATTTCATAATCAGATCTGGGTGTTTTGGTTTTAATGTATTAATGCAGATGTTGATGTGCGTTTTGATGGTTTGTAATAGATGAGATGTATCCTTTTGTTTACTTGTTTGAATATTGAAATCATCGAGTCCTATAATTAAGTCATTCATTATAACAGATTTATGGAACTGACCATAGCCATATAATATTTGACAGTATGATTCTAGTTAGGAATTACATTTAAAAATGATAGGTTTTAAAAAGATGAAAAGTCGGAGTCAAGCTCTGTAGAAATCCGTCGACTTCTAGAAAATATTAGTTGAATAAAATATATTTAAATTATTGTATTTAAACATAGGGAGGCATAAATTAGAACATTTAACCTATTTTTTTGTTTTGATAATTCTTCGGTTAGAATTCCTAAATCACGCTAACATTACAACCATTATTATATGAATCTTTGATTCGGGTATGGATGCCCAATCAAATATTTCTTATAAAATCTTAAGATCGTGAATCTATGAATGCTAATTAAGATAAGTTTACTTCACATGATAGCATAAAATAAAAAATATAATAGGATGAGATGCATAGTATTATTACTATAAAAAATAAATATGATTAATAATTAACTTGAAAATTTACTTTAAACAAGTCTAGCACAGATAAGAAGTAGAATAGGGAACCTGACACCATCGTCGGGAAAACAGAACTTGTTACAGCTGATTTTACCACACATGGTGGATCACACATTTATGGCCTTCCCTGTCCCTCTGCAAACTCTTTGGACCCCATGGACCATTTTTGCACCTTTGATGTTTCCAAGATCATCCCTATAAACATGCACTATTTGCTATACGTGGCTTTTAAACCCATTCTCGCGTATATATGCGGATATGACCCTTAAACCCGCGTACATCAGGATGTGTGCAAAAGGCCAAATAATTTTGGGGTTTTCCTTGATGTGGAGCTGAGTCACTTGTCTCTTGGCCTTCCATATGCCTTGAGATCACTCGGATTCGACCTTCCATTACCCCATTGAAGCACTATATAAGGAACCCTTTGGATACATTGAAGGGAGAGCAATTGAAGAGCAAGAAAACTATAGTCCATTGTTGCCGAAACTTATACTTGACTCTGCATCCCTTTGTCCCTTGGAGCACTTTGTGTTCTTCCCAAGCTTGCCTTTGCTTATGAGCTTGCTATCAAGAGATGGAGGATTGAAGTGGTGGAGGCCCAGGTGGAGGACTTCATTTCTCTGGTTCGCAAACATGCCGACAGAGGTTGTCATTCTTGTAATCTCTGATTTATATTAACAGAAATATCTTTTCCTGTCCAATAATGTGTATTTAAATGAATATTGAATCCATGGATGCTGTTAAATGCTTATATGTTATTGATTATATATGCTAGAGTAGGTCTAACACCATTATATAACATGCTTGTCTTGTTTGCTGATTGTTGAGAGAGAAAATAGCTAACACAAGCGAGATTGGAAAGGCTCAACGAGGATCTACATCAACCATCCAGAATAAGGTATGTTTCGAGATCCTTTAGTGTTAGATGTTTATTTCTCTTGCATATTGGGAAGGGATTGATTTATGCGGTTACTATGTCTGTTGTGGTACCCTAGGCCATAGGAAGTTTTCTCCGTAATAGAATTGAAATAGTCATTCCTCCCAACCAACTCCTAGAGAATCCAAGTCTCATTTGCTCCAGAACCCCTGAGCCTGTTTTCTGAACCACAAGGACACAATCCAATCAATTCACCATCGCTTGCATTAACAGATCAATTCCCCGTCACCTGGATGCGGGTGGCAGTGTGCCCCAGCAATAGCGCCTTGCACGTTAGTCCGAGAGTCGGTTGCATGGCACCATGAATACTGGGGTCATTAAAATGCCCTCGTAGTCCCTAAACTCCTCTTCATGGCTAGGTGAAGACGTATGGTCCTTGTATGTTTAAGCTCGGGGCTATTCCATCGAATTTAATCTGGTTTGAATGGCAGTTAGCATGCAATGTGTGAGGTTTCAACAGGTACAAAGTGATGGGGTTAAGCAATGAGCCATGGATGAAGGAAGCATTATTGGTTGGCATGTTGTAGTGTGTGTTTTCTTATGGTATGGTGTTTACAACTTTTCCTTTGCTCTTTGTGGATGGATTTCTCTGCAACTTCTCCCGCCATTGTTGGTTTTGCAACTTCTCTTGAAACTATGTTCTCCAAGATATCCAGGAAACGGGGACCCCCCAGAAGGGGCAATCACGACCGAGTCAAAACACAACGTGGTCTGAGTGTCATGTCGGAGTAGGATTACGAACTGGAAAATCGATACCTGTCCGTGTCTTAATTGATGATTAGGAGGGTCGTCTGAAGAATGAGTGGCTTTCTACAGGGAGAGGCACAGATAGGATTAACCATTATTAGATGATTAAAAACATGATGGGGATTCTCAAGGAAGACATGTTGGGGATTTGGAGCTTGAATCGCAACACATTCCTCTCAGTCAAGGCCAAAATGACTGACATGGACAACCATCTCAGCATATTGGATGCTACCTTTGCTTGGAAATGCATGACGAGCAGGTAGAGACACATCGACACCATGGAGGTTGGGTGTGGAAACGCAACAGGAGGGAGGTCCATGGACATAGGCTCAACACCTATTCAGATAGATTCCACCAGCACGCTCTTTCCCATCCCATCCACCATTGAACCTCTGTTCAAACATGTGTGGGATAGTGATTCAGGCCCGAAAAGCAAGACGTCTCCTTCGCCAGTGAGCGTTCCTATCACCAACACTGTTGACAACTCTAAGGAAGGTGGATGGGCCTGCCCCATCTTGAAGGAGGTCCCCCCCTAAACCTTCTCATCTCCTCAATGATGACTCAACCTCTTTCCAATTTAGACTATTATATCAAGTCATTTTGTTATATGTTGTTATTTCAGGCATTTTTAAATATTTTGTTAAGCAACCAAACTAGTAGGTTAAAATCTAGTAGTTTTTTGTTTTCATGTCTCCCAAAGCCATTACACTTTCTCTGTTATAGCCACTCCAGAGAAATTTGTATTTTTTATTGGCTCTGGTGATGGTTTCACCACTTGCGACTGCCTTGGGTTTTTTTCAGACTTGTAATTTTTGAATTTTTAGTTTAATAGAATGTGTAGAATTAATAAAAAAGATCAATTCCCCGTCCACTACTAGCCTCCTACTTGCTAAATGTACATATAATTATATAGTCTTTTGCTTAGGACTTGGTCATTTATGAGCCTCTTTCTCTTTAGCACTCCACAAAGAGTTTTTGACCTGATTTTGGGGAGAATTCCTCCTGCATCTTGAGTTCTCACTCAACAACTTTCAACACTTGTATTTTCCCCTTGTGGGTCAGCAAACACTCTTTCAACAACAATTTCATGTACGATTCCTTATAGTATTTTATAATTAATAAATAAGAATAATTTCCATTACATCTATTTTTGACTTTCTTGTCAAAAATATTAAAAAATAATAATAATTTATTTTAATTCGGTGTATTACATACACCTCCCCTTATACGATAACACCATCCTTAGTGTTATTATTTTTCTTTCTTTATTCTTCCATTATTTCATCTTGAAATAGGATCGGATATGCCACTTGCATGTCACTTTCCAATTCCCAAGTGGACTCTTCCAGACTAAGGTGTTTCCATTACACCTTAACTTGTCTGATGGTACGGTCTGAGAGTAACAGTTCTCTCCTGTCGAGAATATAGTCCGGTCCCACCTGAAACTCTCCTTTGGGTTCCACCTGTATAACATTCCAATCACTTACATGAGTAGCATCATGAACGTACTTCTTCAAAATGGAAACATGAAAAAATTTATGTACTTTAATCGTAGACGGTAAGGCTAATTGGTATGCTACTGGTCATACTTTTGCCAAAATTTCAAATAGCCCGCAATACCTGGGTGCTAATTTTGAGTATCTTCCCAGTATTAGGGATATTTTCTTAGGTTTACCTTTATTTACACATGCTCTCCTACCTAGAACTCTCGAGGAGTTCTTTTCAAGTAGGAATAACTCTTTTTCCTATCTTGGGAAACCTTCAAATTTTGTTGTACCTGTTTCAGTGTTAGTTCAATATCTTTTAACAATTCAGGTCCTAACATTAACCTATCGACCAAACTACTACAAGAAATTGGAGTGTTACATTTGCATCCATATAGAATTTCAAAGGGACTCATTCCAACTGATACATGAAAATGATTATTGTAAGAAAACTCTACTAAGTGCTAGTAATCTTCTCACTTACCAGGTTTGTCCATTACATACATTCTAAGGATGTCTTCTCGAATCTAGTTTACTCTTTGAGTTTGTCCATCCGTTTCTAGATGATACACAGTGCTGAAATTTAATTGTGTGCCTAGTCCTTTAAACAAGGGCTTAAAAAATTCCCCGTAAACTTTACGTCTCTATCCGATATTATTACCTTAGGTACACCGTGTAACTTGAGAATTTCTTTCATAAATATATTAGCAATGTTAACAACCTTATAAGTAGATTTTACCATAATAAAGTGAGATGCTTTACTTAATTTGTCCACTATGACCATGATTAAGTTGTGTTGTTTAGACCTCTTATGAAGTCCATGCTGATTACTTCCCATTTCCATTACCGAATGGGTAGTGGTTGCAACAATCCCATTGGATGTTGGTATTCTGCTTTTACATGTTGGCATTCGATGCAACGTGCTAAATATTCTGCTACCTCCTTTTTCAGATTAGGCCAAAATAAGTCTTTTCTTATCATAGTGATCATTTTTTAGTATCCAGGGTATCCTGAATATGGTCATTTATGTAACTCATCCATAACAATTAATTTAATATCTATTGAATTTGGTATGTATAATCTATTTCTATGTAGCAATAACCCTCTTCCACTTAGACTAAGATCTGTTTTTATTTGGTTCCTCTCATTTTCTATGGTATTTTCTTTAAGGTTTTGATATTCTTTATCAAAATTTTCTGCATTTAAGATTTTATTTTCTAAATCTGATTCATAGCTACCGCTTGCAAATAGTATGTTTGTGTGACTAATTAAAGCATCTACAAGCTTATTCTCTTTCCCTTTTATATGTTTTATTTTGAAGTCATATTCACTTAAAAATTACAACCACCTAGCTTGTCTAGCATTAAGGTTGTGTTGGTTAAACAAGTATTTTAAGCTTATGTTATCTGACATTAGTAAAAAATTTCTTTTGATGAGGTAGTGTCCACACATTTTTAGTGCATGTATGATTGCAGCAAGTTCTAAGTCGTTTGTAGTGTAGTTCTTCTCATGTTCTTTTAACTTTCTAGACTCGTAGTCCATGATGTAGTTTTCTTGAATTAGCGCCCCACCTAATCCCTCCTTACATGTGTTGGTGCATACGACGAAATCATTAAAAAGATAAGTAATTTTTAGTATAGGGGTTGTGGTTAACATGTGATTTAGTTTATTAGAACTTTCAGTACATTTTTTGGCCCAATCAAATATCTTACCATTCTTCTTCTAGTGAAGTTATGGGGTAGGATATCTTGGAAAACCCTTCAATAAATTTTCAGTAATAACGAGTAATCCCCATGAATGATCTTTTATCAGTTACATTCTTAGGAACTGGCCATTTAGTGATAGCCTTAATCTTGCCGGGGTCAACCGATAGTCAATTTTTAGAAACTACGTGTCCTAGATATTAAATTATGTATTTAAAGAAGTCACACTTGCTAAACTTAGCAAACAATTGTCTTTCTATTAGCACTTGTAAAATTATTCTTAAGCATTCTTTGTGTTCCTATTTACTCTTTGAGTAAATTAATATGTCGTCAATGAAGACTACTATTTATTTATCTAAGTAGTTACTCACAATACTATTCATTAAGCACATAAAAGCTATAGGTGCATTTGTTAAACCAAAGGGAATTACGACGAACTCGTAATGACCATATTAGGTTCTAAAATAGTTTTAAAGATATTTTCATCCTTGATCTGTACCTGATGGTATTCAAATCTTAAATCTATTTTGTAGAAGATTGTTTCCCCTCGGAACTGATAGAATAGATCGTCTATTTGGGGTAAAGGATATTGATTTTTAGTAGTCATCTGATTTAATTGTAGATAATATATGCATTATCTTAAAGTGTCACCTTTTTTCTTTACGAATAAGACTGGTGCTCCCCAAGGGGAAACACTAGGTCGAATGTACTTTTATCAGTTAGTTCTTCAATTGTGATTTAAGTTTGGTAAGTTCTATTATATTCATTCGATAAGGTGCTTTCAATGCTGGTACTGATCCCAGTATCAGATTGATTGTAAATTCTATGTCCCTTTTCAGAGGTATTCCAGGGACTTCATTTGGAAATATGTCTTTAAAATATTTTAAGATCAGTATATCCTCTATTTTAAGTTGGTTATATTTATCCTTGTCATCTATTACATAGACTGCAAAAGCCTTGCATCCCTTATGTACATATCTTTTCATACACAAGGCATAGATTTCTCTGATGGTAACCTTTCTGGGAATTCCTTTTACTTTAATTGTATTTCCACTATCATCCATGCATGTAAAATTTTTATCATAGAAGTTTAGCATAATGCTGTGTTTTTCTAACTAGTCCATTCCTATCAGCAAATCATCAGAACCTAATGGTAAGATATTTAGATTAGCTTGTGTATTCAATTCATTCATCATAAATTTCACATTTTTTCACATAATTAGTGACGTTCCATTTGGTACCTATGGCTAGCTGTACCATCCAAGATTTTTCAAAATTTTCTTGTGTTAATTTTCCCTTACACCTCGATCAATTAGTATAGAAATGGCTTGACTTTTTATCACACCTTCGATTTCGACAATTAAAGTTTGATGGTCCTCTTGTCGATTCTCCAATGCAACACTCATTTAGGCATGCTTCTTGCCATATCCCCAACTATAACAACTTCTTGAATTGAGTGAACACTATCAAAATTTTTCTTTCTTATGGGGTAGTAATTAAAATAATGTGGCTCAACACATTCCCAACATTTTAGTGGTTCCATTTGTGCAGTGTTTTTATTAAAGGTAGTGGGAGGTTCTCTTTATTTTGTTGCAGGGTTTTGTGGTCTAAAACCTTTATAATTATTCTTTGATACCCTTTGTACTTATTCCCAGTATTTTTGTAAAACTTAGTATTCTTCTTTCTTTGATCAAAGTTTTCACGTCTTTTTTTTCAGTCGGGTATATTTTTTCTTTTATTCTTATTCTTATCATAATAAAAGTTTGCTTTTCTCATTGTCTCTTCCAACATTTATGGATTGTCATACTCAATCCTCTCTTTAAACATAAGAGGTAAGCAGTTGAGAAATCACTGTATTTTGTTTTTTCATCTACTATATAAGGCACATAACGAAGTAAACTTAGGAATTTACTACAGAGTTCTTTCATGGTCATAACACACAACCTTAATTCATAAAATTCCTTAGTTTTTTCTTCATAGTACTGCTCTGAAATATACTTATGTTTAAAGTGTTTCTTGAAGGTTTTCCATATTACATAATGTTCTTTTATACCTTTTACTTTTTTGATGTCTTGGCACCAAATATTTGCTTTTCCTGTTAAGTTATAGATGGCCATTTTTTCCTTTAATTTATCTAAATAGTTATAGATTTGGAAATATTTCTTCATTCTAGATAACCAAGATTCCAATTCTTCTCCTTTATCAATCTCTCCATTAAACATAGGAGGTTTGATCTTTTTGAATCCTCCGAAAATTTATTCATAAGGTTTATATTTCTTTTTCTTTTGATTAGTGTCACTACTTTCACGAGAATCCTGATGTTTTTTTGTATTATGCTTGATTGATTCCTAACCGGAATATTCAACCTCATGTTTGGAAAATTCGAGCATCCTTCCCTTACCATATTCAACTACATGTTTGTAAAATGTAGTTTTTACCATATTAATTTCAGGTTCTTTATTTTTCTCTCTTTCATTATTGTGTAGTTTAGATAGCAGAATCTTATTTAACTCCTCTTGTGCTTTCATGTTATGTTCATTATCTTCTTTAACTCCTTTTAAATCTATTCTTAATTCCTTAACAGTTTGTTGTAACTCAGATGGTTTGTCATTTAGAATCTCATTAATATTTACCCAAATTTCACCCTCCCTTAGATTACCCTCTTCATTGTTCACTGGATTTCTAGGATGAGATTCTTTTTCCGCAAACATTCCTACATCTTCCATAATTTCCTGCAAAAACGAAGTTATTCTTCTTTTCCTGTTCGTAAGAGAATCAAACCACAATAGGATAAAGTTAGTTTTTTGGTTTCATTAGTTTCAGTGTTGGGCTTGTTCAAGCCAAGTGTTGTAACCATGCTATGATACCACTTTGTCACAAACCTATAAATTTCCAAAATAAAAAAAAATCAATATACTCTTTTACTCGAGTGAATATTGTAGCATGTTATATTGATCACAGCATGGACAATTTGTCGTTTATTTGCATAATAACTTATATTCAAGATTCTTATTTAATTGAAAAGGTTATATTTTATGTGGTGTTTACATCCGGTTATCGACATCCTCATCGCCACACCTAAAGGTGACGTTCTTAATGCTTTTTATATTTAAAATTATCCATATTGTTTTACTAGGGGTTGCTTAGCCTAAAGGCTAAGGTTCAACCCTAGCTGTCACGCCCTACTTTAGCAACTAAAAATATAATGCCAACTAGGGGCTTCACATAACACAATTTGGAGAAGAAGAAAGGTTGGGGGACTATGGTATTAAAAACCATAGTCTTGATCCCCCTACCTTGGCATGAAGTATTGATATGTTTCAACTTTGGTGTAAACCATAGTCCTTGAAGGAGGCATAACATATAAACCATTATAAAACTTATGGAAAAGGATTTAAAGAGTTTGTTGAACGTTAAAGACTTGGGGTTATAGCATTCATACCCTAGTCACGGTTTTAAACTATGGCATAAAAAACTTTGGGGTTTTAATACCATATGTTTTTCGCCATGCGATAGTGGGAGGTACAAGGGTTATGATATGTTGTACTGAAGTTGAGCTTGGTAATAAATTTGTCCTAGCTGGGAGTTGACAGCGCAATTAGGAAGTTAATGGAAATCTTGCAAGATTAAATCTTGTACCTCCATCTCTTGTCAACAATCGTAAGGGATTTGATAGGGTTTAATATTGTTTTACCTATCTGAACATTTCATTGTGTGTTTGTTTTTTTGGTCTACAAAGATTGTGGAAGAATGATCTTCCTTCCATGGTTGCGTTGTGCAGTTTCTTTTGTTCAATCTTTTTACCCAGTTCGTTAATGGCATTCCTTTGTTTTCTTTCAAGGTATGCTTTAGGTCTTAATAAGTGTTGATGTTCACCAAAATATCTCGACTTTGCTGGTTTACTGCGAAATGAAAATGAACCAACATTCATTGGCCTTCCATTCCTTTAACTAGGTATGCCAAGAAAACATAGCTTGGTTCTGTAATAGTTTTATAAATTTGTTTTAATATTCTCAGGAAAACACAACCACTAACTTGGGTTTTGGTTTTAACCACAGGAAAAGGAATGATAAGGGTGTCCAAGAGGAGTCGACCCTTAGCCCTCTCTGCATTTGGATAAGGTAAAGTGTTTAACTTTAATCATCATCATTTATAGTCTTTAATAAATATTATTAAAGTTTTAACTGCATTGTAGGTAATGCGGGTTATGGGAAGGCCAACGAGGGTGGTGACACGGTCACTTCCTCCAAGGTCTGTTTACCTTAAAAATTAATGGTGAGTATAAATTCCTACTATGTTAAACATTTATCCAAGCCAATTTCTTCTTAGCTGGCAACTGATATTACTTAGTTGTCTGGTTTTTTTTTTGCATGTAATTCCTCATGGTGTGGATGCTTCTTGGTCTACATCGATGTTCTTCCAATAATTATGAGGTAAGGGTAAATTAAATGGTTAGATTGTTGGGTTCGTGGACTGTGTAAGAAAAGGGCTGTCATCAAAATTTCAATATAAGTAGGGATTTTATATTTGGGCGCTCGCACGAAGTTGGTTCCACTTTTTGGTGCCACTTAGGAAATCAGAAACGCACTTCCGAAGTGTAAATCAAGAACGCATATGCGTTATTGATGGTACGTTCAGAATAACCCGAGCCCAAACACAAGGCTAAGGTTCGTGGAAATCTATATCGCATATCCGATATATCGCATTCACGTTTTGTAATGTTAAATTTCGCATATGCGATATATCGCATATGCGATATGTAACATTACAAAACGCATATGCGATATATCTCATATGCGATATGTAAAATTTCAAAACGCATATGCGATATATCGCAAGTGCGATATGCAAAATTTAGAAAACGATTACATTTTCATCATTTGTGGAGGTCCTCTCCTTTGTCAATGAATTTCATAATCAATTGTTGCTCAAAGGGCCTATTTTGTGTGTTATTAACACCTAGTGCATGAGAGAATAATACTTGTTTGTATATCCCTATAGATAATTTTCCAATTCATTTATAAAACAAATAAGTCCATGATACTTCTTAATGTTAGTTGATGGGGGATAATGCCTCCCTTCCAACAAATATCTTCCCAACAATGTCAACTATTTTTTTATGGGAAATATATTTAGATACCTTTTACTACGTTAGGCAATGTATTCATCAATGTAAATATCCCTCTCTATTGGAGGTGCAAAATCATCAATGTCCCCTAATTGATAAATTGTACAAGTGTTTGGTGACAACTCCCTTAATTAAACTTGCTATAATGTACTAGCACTTTGATTCACATAATAATAATCAATGTGCTTTATTGCATTTGTTAACAATATAGATCAACGAGTGGTAATAAATCGGTGTTCACCATGTTTTTTTCAACTTATTTATTCACATGCTAAAAACACATACATATCAATTGTTTTGGTTGAAGACCTTGGTCTCTAGTAACTCTTTCACCATTTCAATTACTTGAGTTTTGCAAGACTATACCATATGTCATATAACATTTGTACTACATGGAGAATCATTTTACACCCACTTCAAGTTCTATTTGTTATCATATTATATACTACGAAATAGATCCATAGTGTATATGTTTGTGGCTATGATCTATTTTTGACATTCAATGCACTATGTATCTTTTTCAAGGACATGATTCATTATTTCTATATATAATGGATATGTAGTATAGTTGATTCTGAGTCCTTTCTTATTTACACATGAGCATCGATATGCATATATTGGGAAGATAGTTTCTAATACTTTGTTTTTGTTTGATTTTCCTTTTCTAATCTAGTTTTGGTGCACTCTATCCTAGTACACTCATCAAGTTTCTAGTCCATTTTATAATGCATTGTAGCCATCATCTTCTCTTATGACCTCATACATATATCATGTTTAGAATGATTAATGCTTTTAAAACTCCTTGCACCCCTCTTGCACACACAAAAGAATGATAAACCCTTCTAAAAACTAGTTTTTTTCTTACAAATGATTGTTTCATATTAGAAACACATGTATAAACACCTTACGCTTCAGAAAAACATGTATACATATTAAAGCACATAAATAAAAAAAAAAATTGTGGGACCACATTTGTGTTTTAAGTGGTTTAAGTTAAATATTATCCAACCTAGTCTTGGTTACACCCGACTCAACTCCTTGAACTACTTTCTCCAATTTCATGTACAAGTCCTACAAGGAAGGCAAGAAGCCTAAATGAAATTTATTCTAGAGAAGCTTGGCACACGAAGAAAATCCAAGAGGTGAGACTGTAAATGTTGCTTTATTTTCACAAGTTGATTTTGAACCATCATGTTTTGAAGAATATTATATAGTAATGAGTTTTCGGTTCAAGATATGCAAGAAGATATAGATTAAATTCATAGGAATTATACTTTTTGTGAGTAACATGTTAATTTTTTTTAAGGGGACCACAAAAGAAGTATATCGCAAGTGCGATATATCGCAAGTGTGATATATCGCACTTGCGATATTTAAAAACAGAAAAAAAATATAAAACAGTGGCCGAGAGCTCTTTTCACAATATCGGGATATTGAAATAACGCAGCAGCGATAAAACGGAGTAGCGAAAAACCGCAGGTGCGTTTTGGGTGTTACCTTTTCAAGGTCGAGGCCGAGTTCGAGGTGTCGCCGAGGTGGGCACTCCAATGGCAGGTAGTTAAATGCTAGTTCTCTCCTTCTCATTTAAAACCTTCCATTGTTTAATTTTATGCATAATTTCTTTGTTTATAGAATTATTGTGAACAAATTTAAAAAAATAATTGAATGTGAACAATCAAACAATGATTAGATAAGTAAATTAACTTGCAATTTTATGTTTAAATCTTAAAACAGACAACACAAATGAACAACAGAATGTGGAAAACCCACCCTCCCATAACCCACAACAACCTAACCCACAACCAAACCCAGACCCGGAGGGGGAAGTGGACAGAAACACACAAATTATTGCACGCCTGGCATCATTGAGGCGCCTTAGCTCAACCATTAGAGGGGGGGTCATTTGAGAAATTCATTAGCCAATGCCTTGGACATAATCACAAACAAAATTTCCGATGCCCAAGGAGCTCTGTACAACATTACCTCGTACAGAGAATCTAGGAGGTGATACTATGCCAATGGATTGACACATAAAGCCATCAAAGACCTTAAAATTACTAAAGACCAATTATTTTCATTATTTCGGGACCCCAGCACTGGATTGGTTCCACCCACCAGTCGAGCACACATTTCCATAGACTGGTGCATTGAACCAAATATAAAGGCTAATTGGATGGATCACTGGTATATGGTCTTCGATGAAGACCCCCATGGGAATAGGGACATCCCATTTTATTTCCTTAGGAAGCTGTATGCAGAATTCATCCTAGGGAAACATGTTAACTACTTTGATATCTTAGGCAACCAGGGTGTGGGTCATGGGATGCCCCAAGATAGGGAAGGAGCCAGGAGAGATCCCAACCATGTGCCACGCCCACCATGCCCACCAAAACCCCCTCGGGTATACCCTCCTGCAGTTCCTGTCATTGAGTATACACAGGAGGCACTACTTGACATGGCAGAGACATTGCTTGAGCATGGGACTGATGTCCAAGGCACTACAGACCAAGGGGATGGCACTTCTACGGTGGGCCGATCTACAGATCACAGAGGAGATGCAGAGTCTTCAGAGCACCGTGTTACTCCACACCCTTGCACATCGTGTGGAGGCATATGCTATGGCCCTGCTTCCGATTTTCGAGATGATGGATTACTTCGCTTTGTAAGTATTTAACTCATTATTTTAATATTATACTTTGTTTCATGTCAAAATCTTCAATTGTTTCGCACTTTATTTCTATTTAATTATCTAACAACATTTGTGAACAAATATGTACAGCTGGTGTCCCATGGCACACCACAGTCGCATAGTCCGTCAATCAATGTTGAGAACATTGATGCGGCTGTGAATATTGCCTATGGGTATGGTTCTTCACCAATAGGGGTAAGAGTTCTATACTTGTTAATTTGTCAATTTTATTTATATATATTTATAACTTATAGATTGTAATGTATTCAATATGTAGATCCTAATTTTGATACTTGACATGTTTTGTGCAGGTTGCCCAGGAAGAGTCTATTGTCTCGTAGCCTATTCCCTCTCATGTAGAGGTAGATTCATGCAAGATTCCTAATGTAAGATTCCTAATGTAACTTTTAAATTTGATAGTTTATATGTTGCTCATAGATCTTTCTCCATCACCTTAAGTTGTAGTGTGTTGAGCGGCTCCACTTAGCTATATGATATACTATGTGTTCGAATATACAAGATATGAAGTATAGTTGGAGGTATTTTCTTAGTATTAAAAAGATTCCATGTGTAAACTGTAACTTATGTCCTCATTGTAATAATGCTTACAATAATGTCCTTTTCTCCTAAACCACTCAACTATCTAACCTATCTTACCAAACCTACCCAAACATAGAATATCTAGCTTATATCCATTCCTATAATAGCCTACCCTACCCTAATATAGCATGAACTACCCCAACCTCACATAATAAACATAACCTATCCCATTTTTATAAGACCAACGAACCTAATTTTAGCAACCATACATTGGCCTAAACCACTCTAATTTAATTCTATCTTACACTAAACTTAAACTACATAGAATAACATAGCTTAGCATGTAAACCTATCCTTTCTTGTAAGCATATCCTAGTATAGAAATCCTAGTTTGTATGCTAAACCATAGAAACCCTTGTTTGTAGCAACAAATATATCAAATTGACCAATCCCCAATATCAAATGCAATGTCACCATTGAAAAATATCTACCATTAAACATTCATACCTATACAACTTTGCTTAATGTCATCATTGACCACTATTGACTATCAAAAATTCATGTAGTTTTGCAACTTTGAAAGTCTATCATCATTGACAAAAATATACTATCAAGCATTTATAATTTTATATCTATAAATTGTTATCACTGATCAATATCTAATATCAAATTTTCGCACTTACATGAATCGTGCAATGCCATCATTGACCAATGACTACTATCAAAGGCAATGTCACCTTTGACCAATGTATAAAACCCTAGTTTGTATTCTAAACACTAGAAACCCTATTTTGTAGCCTAAACCATAGTTTGTATTAAAATCCCTAA
>LPNX011068154.1:0-74128 GCA_001517045.1 Pseudotsuga menziesii
AAACTGGGCAAACCTCAATCCATAAGTGTCCTTTTGTGTGCCGACCTGAGGGATGTCAGCACTCGGACGGAGAGGTGCCAATCAGCTGTATAACAGTTGGGATGGTTGAGATAGTTGGGATAGTTTTGTATTAGGACCCAAATAATCTCATCTAATCATGATTTATATTTTTTAAAGTCAAATTAAGGTATACGTGGGTATTAATATAGGAAACTCACATATTACACGCATGTTGCTCGAAGAAAACTTGTGTATGCAAGTATATGTGGGTTGCAATGCATATTCTCACGTATGCAAGTATACGTGGGTTGCAATTGCAATGCACATAGTTGCGTTTGCAACCCAAAACTCAGAATAAAAATATATAAGGCTGGTTTGAGGATAATGCATCAAAGGTCATGCACATCTAGAGTGTTTTGTCCACTTCAATCCAAATTGTCATTTTGTGTACCAACATGATGAATGTCAGCACTCGGATGGAGAAGTCTCATTTTGGCTGATAACACCTAGCCAAAAATTCAGCAACTTCATTTTTCATATTAGGCAAAAAATACTATTTTCTCAACATTGTTATCATCTTTTGATACCCCAGTTGTCTGGAATAAGGAATTTTTTGTACTTCATTCAAAATCAACAGTTGAACTTCCAGTATATTTGGCACATAAAGTCTATTTTTATATAGCTTTAGACATTTTTTATTAAAACTGTAATCTATAATTATATTTTCAGATACATTAGGAGTTACCTTTTCTTTTAAACTCTGGTATTCTAAGTCCAGTTTTATTCCTTCTTCCAATTTATCCTCTAAATCAGTTTTATAACTGCTAATGGCAACCACATAAATTTTTACTGCATTTCTTCTTAAGGCACCAACCACTTTATTTTCTTTCCCTTTATTGTGTTATATTTCTAAATCATACTTGCTAAGGAACACTAGCCATCTAGCTTGCCTCACATTTAGGTTTTGTCGAGCAAACATATATTTTAGGCTTATGTTATTAGACATTAGCAAAAAAAATTTACCCATTAAGTGATGGCACCACATTTTAAAGCATGGATTATGAAAGCCATATCTAATTCATAAGTTGTGTAGTTCTTTTCATGGGTTTTTAACTTTCTTGATTCATATGCAATTGCATTACCTTCTTGTGTCAGTACTCCACCCAAACCTTCGTTGCATGCATCAGTGCATATGACGAAGTCTTTGACTAGATCTGTTATTTTTAGAATGGGTGTAGTGGTTAATAATCCTTTTAGTTTATTAAAACTATCTTCGCATTGTCCCAAACAAATTTCTTACTTTTTTTCTGTAATGAGGTTATAGGATTTGTAATTTTCGAAAATCCTTCAATAAATTTTTTGTAATAACCTGTTATTCCCATAAAGGATCATACATCAGTTATGTCTTTAGGAACATGACAATCAATTATAGCTTTTATTTTATCCGGGTCCACTAATATCCCTTCTTTGGATATTACGTGCCCTAGATATTGTATCTTATCTTTATAAAATTCACATTTGTTGAACTTAACATATAGCTGATGTTCTCTTAACACTTGTAGTATTATATGTAGATGTTCATCATGTTCTTTTTTTGTCTTAGAATAAATTAATATGCCATCTATAAATACGACTGCGAACTTGTCTAAGTATTACTTCTAGGACATTGTTCATTAAGCACATGAAGGTTGCTGGAGATTTAGTTAGCCCGATGGGCATAACCACAAACTCATAGTGACTGTATCTTGTCCTGAAAGCAGTTTTAAAGATATCTTCATCTCTAATTCTGACTTCATGATACCCATATATTAATTTGATATTTGAGAACGTCGTCGCTCCGCGTATATGATCAAATAGATCATCAATGCGGGGTAGGTATAACTATTCTTAATTGTCATTTTATCAAGTTGACAGTAGTCTATACATAGACATAAAGTACCATATTTTTTTTAACAAAAAGGACCGGTGCTCCCCAAGGGAATACACTTGGTCTTACATAATGTTTGTCTATTAATTCTTGTAATTGTAATTTTATTTTGTTCAAATCCAATATGTGCATTCGATAGGGAGATTTTGAATAAGGTACCGCTCCTGGTACTAGTTCGATTGTAAAATCCAAATCTTTCTTGGGAGGTAATACTGGAATTTATTTCGGGAATACATCCATGAATTCTTGTAGGATCATAATATCCTCAAATCCTAGTTTATCTTCTTTAACGACTTGTTCATTATTTATTATGTGCACAACAAATACTTTACAACCCTTTCTTACAACCTTTCTCTACCTCTCCATTAAACATGGGAGGTATTATTATTTTTTTTAAATTCCCCAGAAATTTCTTCATAGAGTTTATACTTTCTTATTTTAGGTTTAAGGTCACTTTTACTACTGTCACTTACGTATTTATACCTTCCTCTATGCGACCTTGCATTAAAATCTGAATAAGAGTCACTATTAGAATATTTTTCTTTCTTTTCTTTATGTTTGTAGGATGTTGTTTTAGAATCAATTTCATAAACATTTCGCTTATCTTTGCCTTTGTTATGCATATTGTCTAGTAGCATTTGATTCATTTCCAGAATTCTTTCATTGTCTATTTTTTACAGTTTGTAGTTCATTCTCTAACTCTCTGACTGCTTGTAGTAATTCTGGATTATTCATTTCTACATAGAAGTTGTCAGGGTTGTTGTGCTGAGAACCATTTTAAGCAAATGCTTCAACACCTTCGATTTTCCTGCAAACCAGATTTTATATTTATGTGCAGAAATAAATGCAAATGAAATTAGTATATTGGTTTTCTTACTTATATGAGAGTGAGCCAATCAGGCATAGTGGCTAGAAACTTGCTCTGATACCACGTGTAACATCCCTAAATTTCATAATAATAATAAAATTATTTACTGTGAGTAACTTAGAAGTTCCTAGGAAATAATTCCACGAGATGTTATTCTTCATAATTCTTTTGTCATAATGCTGATGACATTATTAACTAACTGCAAGATTTATGTGCCTACCTTAGCTTTTATCATTAGCATGCTTTACTTTGTGAACTGTTGTCAATATTACATCATGTATTTTAGTTGAGATTGTTTGGTGACAATAATTGTTTGTAAAACTTTGTTGAGGCTGTTTGTAGTTTTTCTTCAATTTGGTTCTACTTTTGAGATGTTAAAGGAATGGGTCATGGTAGTACTTATTCTTTTCGACTAACGCATGAAATTTTGCTTACCTTTGTGTAGGTGGGTGAGATCATCCCGACAAACAAAGCTAAAGAACAACTCTAAGCTATAAATCCACAAGTGACAAGGAAAAAGGGTGGTCCTATTGCCTTGGGGAAATGACCTCAACCTTATACTAGTTTTGATGTTCGCATACTATATCTATATTTTAACATAAGTAAAGGTCCTAACTAAATTAGCTACTAAATACCTTACCATAGCATGTACATTGGAATGCCTCAACTTTGGATACGATATATTGCAACCAAAAATACGGTAGTTCTGTAATAAGTATATAGTCTTGAGTCTTGAAGACTATGATGTGACTCCTGGAAATACAAAGGACATGGAAATAAATTTGTTCACTATCCGACCACGTGAAAACAATAAAGACCCTAGTTGTTTGCAACCAAACTTGGTGCAAAACCCTAGGGGTTTAATGCACCTCGAAAAAAACACATCCATCATCTTGAAAGGGTTTCACTTACTGTTATTTTTTTTTCCATTATCGCATTTGGTCTCTGGCTATCTAACCTCACCAATCTTTTTCCTACGAAACAAGATGGAAGAGCCATCACCTTCAGCCCTCAACACCTTATGACACTACCTTAGAAGGTTATGTTAGTTGATGGGGTTTTACAGTTCCACTGAGTCGTCAACATTGTGAAGGGTAAGCTTCTCTGTACTTCTAAGTTTTGTTTTTTCGTCTTTATGAAATGGTATCAAACTATTGTTTTAACTTTTGGCAGAAATGTAAAACAAACTGTAGGAGATATGCAGGTTAGTTTCTCTGTAATGAAGGTCTTAGGTTGGTAAATGGCCAAGAAAGTCCCCTAACCGGTAAGACTCATGGCCTATCCTTGTGTGGTTCTGTGGGAACAAACTTGGTCTTGTGGGGTTTTCCAATATGTGCTGGTTCATAGATATGAGATTTATACATTTAATTTTGTATAGAAATAACTTGTTATTGTAAAGGGATTTCTCCCATTTTCTGTGGATTCATACAACTATGCCACTTTTATGATGTTGGAATTATCTTTGTTCCGTTATTTGCTATTAAACTTAAATATGGCTTTCTGTTTGCATGACTCGTGAGGGCTTCATAACTCAATTTAATTTACAGTGCACCTTGCTACCACATTGTGTTTTTGGCTGTGAGATTTTACTTAATGAAATAGTTATGGGCTATGAATCCACTGTCGCAGTTGTGATACTGGTTTTGAGTATAAAGTTAAATCTGTAACAATCCATAAGGGTTTGTATAAATTCCTTATTTTGTTCATCAAACATTATGATGTATTATGTATTGTTTAGAAGAACCTCCCTTTCTTTTTCCATTTGTAATACTATTAAAAGAATGATGAAGCCAAGAGGCCTTTTAAAAAGAGCTAGATAAAAGTAATAACATGCAGGGTTGTTTTTCTATTATAGTTTTTTTTTGGTGAAATACATAGTGTTTAGATTAAGTGCTTATAGTCGTGGCGCATTTTCACTAAAAAGAGAGTTTTAGAAAGGGGCCATAAGATCTCTATTGAACATAGATATTGTTTAGACGCTCCTGTACTGCTGTATCTTTACGATTGTATGAACTTGTTTATCAGTATTACTTATTGTATAATTATTTGTAAAATAACTATGTCCAGGAGGCCTTGCCTTCATGAAAATGTTGGAGAAGAGAGTCGTAAAGCATCTGTCAATAGATTTTGAGTATTAGCTTAAACTAACAAAATATGGGGTTATGTGTCTGACTATTCATTGTTTAAATAAACTTGTAATGGGACATTCATTTTCTTGAGACGACCATAGAGCCATTTGTTAAAGAGTTAATACTAGATTTCATATTTAGATAAGGTTCTTCCCATGAGGCCTTCATAGTTACAATATTGATAATCTATCTTACACTTGGTATTTTAAGAGGAACAAAGCAGCCCTAAAACTTCTATACTGATCTTTGGTTTTTGTAAATAGATTGTTGTAGTTACAAATCTGTGAGAGTTTAATATGCAAATATTTTTAATTATATTTGCTTCTGATCTACTTGTTTATTCCTTCTAAATTATAGACCTTTAAGATATTTTGGCTGTGAAGACAATTCTACTGCGACTGTGTGTCTAAAGGAGGCTATAAGACCCCCATCCATGATGTCAACTGTTTAAATAAAATCTAGCAAGCTTTTCGTTACCATTTTTCTTTTAAAATACCCTTGAGGGTTTATGGCAATACTGTAGCTTAATTCAAATATTTGTTAAGGAAAGAAATACAGATATGTGAGTGCTGAGTATATATTTTTATTGTCAATATATTTGATTGTTAGACATGTAATATTATTTTACTGGATAATTGCACTATGTAAATATTCTTTTGAGTTCTTTCGTGGTTTTTATGAAACCTTAAATTCTGTCGTAAGGCCTTGTAAGATGTGGTCAGTTACAATATTTAAAACGTTTTCCTTCAAAACGATAATTTAACAGGTTGTGGCTTTTCTTAGAAAAACACTTAGAAGGTAGTGAAACCTCTTTAACTATCTATTCTAGATTATAAATAAGGGTCGTAAGGCCACTGCCACAGATGAATTAACTCAAAGAAATTTGGTAGCTTGTGAAAGACCCTTGCAGGTTTCACAGTTGGAAACCTGACTTTGCATATCATTATTTGAACTTAGAGTTTAGTTTTTAAATTATATTTGGTCTTGAGCCCATGCTTAACTTGTTGTTTTTCTTGATATAATTTTGTAAGGCCATACTTTATTTATAATTTATTAAACCATTATTAAGTTGTTTAAAATTATTTCTTACCTGGAAAGATACTGTCTTCTTTCCAGCATTGGTTGACAGGTCATAATCCTGTGTATAAATTTACTAAAATAATCCCTAAGGCTGTTACATACATTTTATTCTGTCATTGAGGTCATCGCAAAGCTTCAATATCAACACAGCTTCCAACTTGGAAATAGTGATATGGCCTGTCAATAACTTGACTTGGTATTAAAATAGTTAATAAACTAGGAGACTGGGCTATGTCGATCCTAAGCTCCAGCTCGATTATTATTTTTAGTTTGAAATCTAATTAAATTAAACCTTTCTAGGTTTTTATTTACTTCTGCATAACTTTGTTTCCTATTACTGTTCAAACCCTACTTTGTTTACATAGATATCTATGTGTTATGTTCTTTAAAAATATTTAATAGTAAATTATAAATATATCTATATTTGTAACCACTAGTATTGAAATATTTATAGGTTAATAATCTTTGTATCTATTGGCTAAAGGATCTTTATGGAGATAAAGATATAAATATGATTCTAACATAAAATATTCCTACTAATACTTATATCATCATAGTATATTGAAAATGACTAAAAGGTAGAGGTATTGTAAGCATTACATAGAGAGAAAATGAAAGAAACATCTTAAGCTGAAATGTAGTTCACAAGATAATCAGATCAATACCTTTAAACTCGAATCTTTAAGTAATAAAAAGACTATAGATTTTCCTATTCTTAGAGAAATTCTAAAACAATTTTCAAATCTAGAGTATATGACATGACTAATTTATTCCATTAAAGTTACTGAACATAATTAAAATAAATATACAGATCTAGAATTAAATAACAGTTGAACCTAGATAGAATGCAGAAAAGGGGAGAAACACCCAAAGGAGACTGTTCCACCCAACATTCTCTTGAAGCGGCCAATAATTACTTGCTTAGTACCCCTGAGCCTGTTCACTGAGCCACTAGGAAGAAAATCTATGCAAATAGCCCACACAACAACCTTGCTGCAACTTAGCACTTACTAGCAGACTTATCTCAGTAGATCACTTTAGCTATCCCCTCATCAAATTCCTTGTGTGCCTGACTTTTCAGTTTGCAGTAGTCACAAGGTTCATTCTCTCAGAAATCAGAATGAGTAGTGAGCCTCCTGCTCAATTTCATGGTTTATATAATATTGCCTATGTCTTTGGTTCAGTTTTGGAATTAAATGATCCACCATCTCATTTCCCTCCTCTCAGTGATCATGACTAGTTTGTTAGGGATTATGCTCCTGCAACAACTAGAAAGTGAATTCTAGTGCTTCCACTTGTCAACCAGCCTTCTACAACTGCTCCTTCCTCCTAGTGTGTCAATGAACAATCATTTAATAGTCTCCCCTAGGTAGGTGTCTCCTTTTATTAATTATAAAAATAAATAATTCTTCAATTACAATCATCCTTGACCCACTTGGTCATAAACTTTACAATAAATTTAACATAATGTTTTTACTGAAATAGATAATAAATATTTATTTTTCAGTTCTCGGTATGTTACAAACGAGGTGATGGAGATTGTGAACCTAACACTAGTGGGTTGATTCATTGGTCAACATTCAGGTCATACGGGCCTAAGTGGTTGGATTTCATCTCTCCATGAGGCTCTATTAGGATATTCATCCATGTATTATGTTATTTTTAGAGATTGTATGTTCTTTATATTTAGATCTGTTGTGGATTTGGAAATATTTCTTTCAACACCTTGGAATTGGTATTCTACTCTCTTATCCCTAAAGTGTTGGTCCCCCATCTTCGATGCTAGGAGGAAGACAATGGATTTGATCCTGGTATGGGTAAAAAACATTGGGCTCCCAATTGATTCATGATAATAGATGAAGTATTTAGGGAGATAGGTAATTCACTTAGGTAGTGTATTGAAGTTGATAATTCTTATTTGGATTTTGGTTTAATGAAAATTCTTATTTGTTTACTTAAAATAGATTTAAGGGAGGATTTCTTGAGATATTTCTCTGTAGAAGGGTATTCAATCATTTTTACAAATATTGGATCTATAAGTGTAATAGATTTCATAAATATGTGAATTTTGCAGTAGAGTAACTTGCCTATGAAGATAAGGCTTTGGGTGAGGAGGGATTTTGAAAGTGGGACTGTCAAAGATTAACATATTTCTAATCTAGGGAACATGATACTCTGGTTGGTAGTTGGTTGAAGATTTTATAATTAGAAAATAGGATTTTTGAATTCCTCATGAAAGTTGGATGATCGGGTGTCAAAACCCCAAGGAAGGAGAAGGAATTGGGACCTAATATGAAACCTTCACCATCTATTACCTCTAATTGAAGTGTCATCCATCTTTTGCAAACTCTATCTGATCCTAGAGTTATGTTTTTTTCAAGCAGGAAAAAAAATGTTCCTTGATATTCAAAATGAATCAAAGTGAACAAAGTTCAATACAGAGGAGAGTTTCAAATCCTTGGATCACAATCAGCTGAATACAAAACATGACTTACATACTATGCAAACAGTTCTTGAAAAAACCCTATAATGAAGGAATTATAAAGGTTGATACAAGAGATAAAACTTAATCATAGAGTCCACATGTGAAAAAAGAAAGCTCCATCTAGAGGATTTAAAGAGAGAAGACCCGAATTGAACCTGCATTCACAACCTCATTCTCAAAGTATTCTTAAAAAAAAAGAAACTTCGGATATCCCAACGACCTTTTTAGAGAGACAATCTACAATAACATTATTCTCTCTATACACATTATTGATCTTGATCAGAACAAAGGAATCGAACATAAAACAAATTATGTCACGCCACTGATCAAGGGAGAGAACCCAAATACTAGATCTGTTGTTTTCGTAATTAACAATGACCATCGAGTCAACAAGAATCTGCAGAGTAGGAATACCAAAGTTGGATGTAGAAAAGACCAATCCATAGAGTGCTAAGAGCTCATCTTTCATTTTAGAACCATTTCCATAGTTTAACCATAATTTAAAATTATGTACCTCAGTTGACTCAAGAAGCATACCAACACCATTGCCATTACTCTGAGCAACACCATTAGAATTCCCTACAACATAAAAAGTGATAGAGGTGCCCCAAATTTCCTAGTTCTTTTTTGAATTTCCTCAGATGAAAAATATTTATACATTCCCATAGATCTGATACTACTATTTAAAACATCAGGAATCCGCTCTACAAAATCAATCATATTTCCGGTTTTCCATATTTCCAAACACCTAAATATTGGTAGTAATTTGTGAGAATTTTTTTGTTTGAATCCATTGATCAAGGTTGACAATAAAAGAGGAGGATCCCTGTGTTTGATAAATATAAAGATCCTCAGTAATAACTTGCCACAACATTTTACTAAAATAACATGAGACAAATATATAGTTTATTGATTCAACATATTTTTTTGTAGAGATGACAAAAGTTTGTCCAAAACCAACCCATTTTGATAAAGTTATCCCATGCTATAATATAGTTTTAACAACACAACTAGATAAAATTTTTGAGTTTTATTGGCATCTTCCACTTCCAAATTTTCTTATGCCACCACATTGCTCATTGGGAGAAAGGTATTGTGCAATAAAAGAGTAGGCATATCTAGCAGTAACTTGACCAAATGAATTATTAAAAAACCATACCACATAATCATCTTCCTCCTTATAAAAAATACTAGATATATTTAGAGCCCAAATATACCTATTCCATTCCTCAACCCAATGGATACCTAATCCCAAGTCTTCAGCAGTAAGCCAATATGAGATGGATGGCCTCAGCCAATTTGGCCTTCTGATGTGCTTCAAAGTAGTAAAGTCAGTTTCGCCAAATAGTTAATGATATGAGAAGAAAGAATACAATACTCTCCTTCTCCTAGAAAAGGATCAACACTAACACAAACTTGTTTTCCATTGCCAATCTTTTGTTCCAAGTGAAATATCGCAAGAAACCATTCCAAAAGTTGGAAGCACCACGAATAAATTTATCATCGGTCCTAAGCCAATTAGTTAGAGATTTTTTTCTCAGATATTTTGCATGAATGACTTCGTTCCATATAAATTTTCCAAAGAAACCATGCCACATACTTTTCATCCCAGGTGCAATACTAAACCAAAATGTGTTCTTTATATCCCAACTTCCCAATGCCTTAGGTTTGGATAATCTTTCCCAATTTACTAGATGATTTTTCTTCCCATATCAGATCCAAACCAGAGGAATTTGAACATTTTTTGTCGTATAACATGCATAATAGACATTGGTACTTTGGACAAAGAAAATAAGTAAATCAAAATCCCAATTAGCATTGATCTAACTAAGGTCAATCTTCCTCCTAGAGAAAGTAGTCTAAAGGACCAATGACTAATCCATTTTTCAAATTTATTGACTAGCCACAACGAACCACTTACTCTGTAAACGTGGGGTTTCAAATAATAACCCAAGTATTTGAATCATTTATCAATAAGCTCCACCTTATATGGGAATGAAGAGGAAATTTGATCCAATACATTGTTATCAATCCCATTCCAGAGAAATATAGACTTAGAAGCACACATCTCCATGCTTGTAGCAACACATAAAGGATTAATAATTTATGCAAAAGTAGACCATTCCTCGACTAAACTGGAACCAAAATTAACCACATCATACACAAACAAGAGATGAGTGATATGCAGATCAAAAGAAAATTTGCTTCCATGCAGTATACCTTCCCTTTTAGCCATGCCAATCAATTTGTTCAGTCCTTCAATAACCAACAAAAAAAGAAAAGGTGATAGAGGACATCCCTCTCTAAGATATATGGCAAATTTGAAGAACCTTGTTGGAGTATCCTTGATAAGAACAATAAAACAATTTGAGGAAATACATGCCATGATCTAATTTGTAACTCCCATAGAAGTACCAATCTGCATAAGTAATAATCTTAAAAATCCTCGATTCACTCTATCACAGGTTTTAATTAGGACCATCTTTAGGATTAGAGAATCAAATTTCTTAACTTTGATGGTATTGTAAACATTCCTGAGTGATCCCATAACGTCCAGAATCTTCCTCTTACAAAGAAAAAAATTTGTTCTTTCAAAATTACTTCTTCGCTTGATTTTGCTGGATATGATTTTTATAATGATTTTGTAAACAAGGTTGCATAGCGAAATAAGACGATAGTTATAAAATGTCTTTGGTTTGTCATATTTAGGGATTAGTGCTATTAAAGTTGCATTAAGAGCCCCATAAAAATATCCCTATGTTATTGATTGTTCCACAACCTAAAGCAGTTCATCCCCAATAAGATCAAAGAAGGATGTGGAAAATTCCACAAGCCACCCAGTGGGCCTAGGATCTTTGTCTTTGGCGAATTCTTTCAAAACATTGTCAATTTATTCCAAAGTAATGACACTGCCAATTTGATAACCCTCATACTTTGAAGAGAAAGAAGGGAAGTTCATGAGAATTTTAAGCAGAGAGGAAATTGGAGATCCCTCTGGTTCTTTATAAAGGGTCAGATAAATGATCCACTACAACCTTTTCCATATCTTTCTAATAATTGGCCTAGTTACCATTTCATCCTTCAAGTCCCAAATAGAATTCAAAAATTTCCTATAACTAGCATAACTGTGGAATACTTTTGTGATATTATCTCCATGTGAGATCCAAATGGATCGACTTTTCAGTCTCCAAGCCATTTCTTCTTGTTTTAGTAGGTTTTTCTTTTCTCTTTTCCAACTTAGAAAGCAAAAGTTTTTCTTCCCTGGTTAAGATACCAAATAAATTCAATTCAAAAAACTGATTGATAAGAGTTTCAATATCAACCAAATCCTAAATAACATGTTTCTTTTTTTTCTTTCTCCCAAACAACCACTTTGTGTTTTAAAGCTTTTAACTTCCCCGCTATCTTTTTCATTGCATTAGTTTCATCCATATCACCTAAAGAGTTCCAATTATATCGAACAGTGAACACAAATGATCATATTGCAACCATATATGATTGAAATTAGAGGGATATTTATGCCTAGATTGATTGCCATCAAGTTGAATACAAATAAGAGGATGATCCGACATGTATGAGTTAATGATCCAAGCTCAATATCTATCCAAAGACTTTATAATTGAATCTAATATTAGAATATGTCCTAATTCTTACTGATAACAACCTCTCCACTTCGACCCTTTCTCTGGGTGGGACTAATTTTATCTAAAAAAACATCCATTAACTGATGTCTCTAAAATAACTGAATGAAATAATATGGTAAAGGCTCTAGTATGGGGTTGTCTCCCCAAATTTTAGAGTCAAAGAGAATGAAATTAAGGTCAATTACAAGTATGAGATTAGGAAAATTTAATAATCCACTACTCTCAACATTGTTCGAAAAGAATTCTCGATATTTATAGGGGCCATAACAGTTAAGAATAAAGAATATTTGTTTTAAACCCTTTAGCTTCCCATCTAGTAAAATACTTGCACAAGTTTGATAGGGTTTAAGGTCAATATAAAAAGGGTTCCAATTAGCAAGAAGACATGCAGATAATAAATTGACATCAATGGCACAAACTTCCCATCCAAAAAATATTTTTGAGAAAACCTCAATATTATAAAACTCGCACATAGAGGCATGTTATTAATTATTATAGAAAATTGCACCTTCAAATATATGCTTTTCTTTGGATAAGGGGTTTGATTTTTGGGAATTGTGTCAATTTGAGTGTTGGTTCAACATGTTTTTTGGGAGAAGGGGGTTTCCCTTGCAGGTCTGTCTAGGTTAATTTTTTTCTTATTTTCTTTTTAAGGTGATAAAAAAATATGCGAGGTCTTTGTTTTCGAATGAGTTTTTTTCCCCTTGTGGTGATGACGATGCCTGTCTTAGTAGAAGTCACTCAACCTATTCTTCTAGGTCTTGTTAGGAAGAATCCGTGATTTACAACTTCATATCAACAAAGGAAGGTTCAATTGGTTTTTCAATGGGGGTGTAGTGGTCTAGGATTGAATGATGGAGTGGGGTCAAAATATTTGGATTAAGGAAGAAATAATTTATGGTTTTGGCCCAACAAAAGTTGCATTTGAAATACATAATAGTATACAATTATCTAGAGAAGGGGTTCTTAGAGCATTGAAAACTCTAAGGGAGTTGCCTTGTGATCTATTTATCTTTCAAATTTTGAGGTTAGCCAATTCCTCTAAAAAATAGGCCCTAAGATGGATGTTGGATATTCATAAACTAGACGTGACGCTTTTGCAACATTTATGAGTGAAGGGGGTAATATAGTTGTTGACCGCTACAATTTGTTTCAGGGATGGGATTTCTATATGTTGGCTCAAGGGAAAGATGTGGGGGTCTTCTTTATGGATGAGAAGCGATTCTCTATTTTTATATTAATTTATGGTTATTTGAATCATCTCTAGGAGTAATGTTGTTCTCTCAACAATTGGGTAAATGGTTCATTGTGATGAATATTTATGGTCCCTATACTAATAGGGTATGATTTTGGGAGAAATTGTTTAACTCGTGCTATTGGATGATCGGTGGGCAGGAATGTGATTCTCCAAGTAGAACTAACTTCGTTTATATAGAGTTCATCCAGGACCAGTGTAAGACCCAATAACAAGACTAGACTGCTTCCTCTCATCTAGATGAACCGTCTCTTCTCTCTCTAGTGAAACTTCTTGAGTGTTCTACTTGTCCAAATGTGGGAGGAGACTCTCCTATTTATATAGATAAGATGAGAGGCCTAATAACCCAACTGGTTCAACTTATCCTTGCTTCTGGGGTTGACTTGCCTTGTAAGACTCAAAAATACATTTTAATAATAATTTAGTGGGTACTACTGACCCAACTTACCACTAAGGCTTTACCTCAAGAATTTACATGACCAATTACATCAAAGTCATCCCTAACCAAAGGAACAACATCTTTGAAATGGGAAATAACAATAATAATACAAAATAGAATATCTTCCACAGTTACATTCATTTAACACTCCCCCTTAATAAGGAATGTATTCTACAATACAACAACATGCCTATACAACTGACTAGTGAGTCTATATGTCGTAGGAAGTTTTCACAATTACATCGACATCATCATCATTCATGGAACATCATCATTGCATACATATCTATCATTTGGTATTATCTTGAACATCATCATCTCTGGCATCATCTCGAGCATCATCATCTATGGCATCATCTCTAGCATCATCTCTGACATCATCTCTGGAATCATCTCGAGCTTCACTTACACTATCAGTATATAAATACTGAGCTAAATCACCCACAACATAATTAAATGCTGGAACATCATGATCTACAACTGATTGCATTAACTTGTCTGCAAGTGAA
The DNA here is from genome assembly GCA_001517045.1 of Pseudotsuga menziesii. Lineage (NCBI taxonomy): Eukaryota > Viridiplantae > Streptophyta > Pinopsida > Pinales > Pinaceae > Pseudotsuga > Pseudotsuga menziesii. Next base: position 14,337 of record LPNX011068154.1, read on the forward strand.
TGCAGGACCACTTTCCATAAGAGAGTACTATCATCGCGGACCATCCTCATCCTGTCAGTGTTAGGACCACTCTCAAGAGAGTGTTCTTGTCCATGGGACCATCCTTAGAGAGGATACTATTGTATACAACTAAATGTAGATCTTGTATGCAACTAAATGCAGGACCACTCAACATCATAGACCATCCTCAACCTCTCAGTTCTAGGACCACTATCAAGAGAGTGTTATTTTCCACAAACCATCCTACAAGGGAATGTAGGATCACTCTATATAAGAGAGTACTATCATTGTAGACCATCCTCATCCTATCAGTGCTAGGACCACTCTCAAGAGAGTGTTCTTGTCCACGGAACCATACTACAAGTGAATGTAGGATCACGCTCCAGAAGAGAGTACTATGATCGCAAATCATCCTTAGCCTATCAATGCTAGGACCACTCTCAATAGAGTGGTCTTGTCCAAAGAACCATCCTACAAATGAATGTAGGATCACTCTCCATAAGAGAGTACTATCATCGTAGACCATCCTCATCCTGTCAGTGCTAGGACCATTCTCAAGAGAGTGTTCTTGTCTATGACACCATCCTACAAGTGAATCTAGGATCACTCTCCAAAATAGTGTAATATCATTGCATACCATCCTCAACCTATCAGTGCTAGGACCACTCTCAAGAGAGTGTTCTTGTCCATGAAACCATCCTCAAAGAGGATACTATCATCCACAAGTGAAATTCAGATATCATCAACATATGCAGGCACACTGGAATTTTCTACACCAACGCATTACTGCCATCTCATCCTCAATAATAGTCACATCATCACTCCCTCTTTATAGGGAGGTCCTTTCGAATTACACCAAGCTTGTCTTGAAAGTGTTCAAACTTTACACGAGACATAGGCTTAGTCAACACATCAGCAACTCGTTCCTCTATAGCAACATACTGGAGCTTCACAACTCCTCTCTGCACCATGACACAGATGTAGTGATAATTTATATATATATGATTTGAATTATCATGAAACATTGGGTTCTCTATCAACTTGATGCAACTTTGGTTGTCACAATAGATATTAGTTGCATCCATCTTGGTACTGAACAATCCTGCCAATAGTTTGCGAAGTCATACTGCTTTTCTACAGGATGAACATGATGTAATGTATTCATCCTTGGCTATACTAAGGGAAACACTTGTTTTCTTTCTACTAATACATGAGATCACACCTAATCCCAAACTAAAACAACATCCTGAAGTGATCTTTCTATCTTCATCACTTCCTGCCCAATCTGAATCAATATAACCACATAATCTGAACTCATTGTCGGCTATATATATAAGTCCACAATCCAATGTACCTTTTATGTACCTCAACTAGATGAACATGTCTGGGCTCCACCATATACCGACTTAGGTGTTCACAACAAAACATATATATGGTGTTGTATTTGTCAAATTCATTAGTGAGCCAATAATATGTCTGCATAATGTGACATCTACTCTTTCTAAAGAATTGCCATTCAGTAGCTTCATGTTTGCACCATTGGAGTGTTAATTTCTTTGGAATCTAACACCACAAATCTATTCAAATTATCTACTTTGTACTTTCCTTGGTTCAGGAAAATCTCATCAGAGAACTGCCATACTTCAAGACCTAGGAAATAGTGCATTGTGCCAAGGTCTTTCATCTCAAATTCAGTTGCAAGTTTCTTCTTACATTCACTGATGAGCATCTCCTTTCCTGTCAAGAATAAATCATCTCCATACAATAGTAATATCATATTTCCATAATCCCCAACCTTATAATAAAGGTTGGAATCAAATTTACTCTTGGTAAATCCAAAATTCATTAGGAATTCATCAATCCTTTCATACCATGCTCTAGGTGCTTGTTTTAACACATATTGAGATTTCTTTAATCTTCATACATATGTCTCTTCGTCATGTGTTTAAAATCTTTGTGGTTATTCAATATATACTTATTATTCTATGAATCCATTTAGGAAAGTTTTTTTCACATCCATTTGATGTAGCTTCCATTTCATCTTGGCTTCCAAGGCAAGGATCGTTCTAATAAAAGTATACCTTGCTACTAGTGCAAGAGTTTCTTCATAATCAATTCCTTCCTTCTGTGAGAAACCTCGTGCAAGAAATATTGCTTTAAACTTTTATATACTTCCATCTGTTGAATGCTTTGTCTTGAAAATCCATTTTGGAGAAACTACTAACTCGTCCTTTGGTCTTGGCACCACATCCCAAACATCATTCTTTATTATTGACTAGTATTCTTCGATTATGGCCTGCATCCATACCTTCTTCTTCGAGGCTTCCTCAAAACATGTGGGTTCTTCATCGACAATATTTCTCATTAGTGCCACATAGTTAACTTTAATGGATTCTTTGTATTTTGCTTCCTTTTGGTGCACCATATCTTTATGCTTCCTTGATTACATCACGAACCCAAGTTGGTCTTCTTTTTGTTGAGATAATATTTCAGGGTGTTTTAATAAGTCCTTTAGGTTCTTCAAGGTCATTATCTTCTTGTATAGGATAATCTTCCATGTCTCTAATTGGTGGTCCGATAACTTGTGTGGATCTAGGAGCCTCCTTCTCTTCTTCATGATCCTCATCTACAAGGATCTTTTCGGATTTGGTGAAGGCTGCATCTTCATCAAATGAACCATCTTTACTAATCTCAGTCTGGAGGAATCCTAGAATATAAATTCCATAAGATTTTGATTGTTCACTGTATCCAAAAAATATTCCCTTCTTTCCTGAAGGGTCCAACTTTGATCTTTTCTCTTTTGGAACATGTAGGTATATGAGACAACTAAATATATTTAGGTGGCTTACTTTGGGATTTTCACCAGTGAACATTTCTTCTGGGGTTTTGTTTCCAAGAGCACTATGAGATATTCTATTATGTACATAGACTATGGTTCTTGTTACTTCTGCCCATAGATGCATAGGCATATCTTGATCATGGATCATTGCTCTATTTGCTTCCATGATGGATCTATTATTTCTTTCAACTACTCCATTTTGTTGTGGATTATAGGGTGTGGTAAGCTCCCTCTTAATCCCAAGTTCTCTACAGAAGTCCATGAATTCATTTGAAGTGAATTATCCTCCATTATATGATCTTAAGATATTGATATTCTTTTCAGATAGATTCTCCACAAGAACCTTAAATTCCTTGAATTTTCCAAATAATTAATCTTTTCCTTTTAAGAAGTATATCCAAGTCTTATGAGAGTAATCATCAATAAAGGAGACATAATATACATACCCACTTAAGGAAGTGGCTGGCATCGATCCACACACATCTGAGTGTACAATGTCCAAGATCCCCTTTGCTTTGTTGTTACTGCTTGGAAATGGATTCTTGGTGTTCTCTCCTTGATAAAATCCTTTAAATACTCCTTCATGGTCGATCTAGATCTCTGGTAGACCTATGACTACCTTGATCACAATTGGTAATGCTTTGTAGTTTACACGACCAAATCTTCTATGCCATAGTTCACATGGACTGATAGTGATAGTTGTAAGAGCTGAATCTATGTGTCCTTTCAATTTGTAGAGTCCTCCTTCTTTGAAACCGATTACAGTAGCATCATCTATTGTGTTAGAACTAGAAATGAGCCCAAGGTTGTGGAAGGCTCGCTCCCAGGTAACAGCAAAACCACTTTTGAAGAGAGAACTGGCCTTCTACTCTTCCGAGAGGGATCTCTCACCGATTGTCAGTCAATTCTAGATATATAAATGTGCAAATGAAACTACAAACTGTTTGAAAGCTCGGTTGAAACTAAACATAACACCATTGGGTAGTGGAGTCAAGATATATAATAAAAATGATCAGAACTTAAATGCAAGTGATTCAACATAGGGGCAAGGTAGCCACTCGACCATAGTCAATTTATAATTGTCTGGTGAGAAGGAAGAACATGAAAAAACCATTAACACAGAGCATTGTTAGAAATGAATTCTATGCCAACTTTGGAAGAAGCTTTGGTGAATACCTGAAACAATAGACAGAGCATAGCGAGTATGAATTCCGAGCTGTTATACCCTAAGTCTCAGATATGAAAGAAAACATAACGAAAAGGCAAACTGGAATAACAATCACATAAGAAAAGAAATAACAGACTGTAAGTGCGAACGACACATGAATCCTTGTATGAAAAACGTTGATCTCGGCTCTGCAATTATATTAAAATTCTCTTGAAAATCACACAACAAAAATTACAATCATTTCAACCCCTTCTCCTTCTTTAGGAGGTACATTTATAGTGTTTCTATATTTCCCAAACCGACATTTGGGAATCAAAATTGGTTACAATAAAGGATGTGCTCTAACAGCCTCTTATGGGTCATATCAGATGCGGCTTGTATGAAACGACCAGACAATGAAATATGGAATGCGAGACGAAAGGCATAAGAGTATCGCATAGTCCCATCTAGCTAATGCTGACTGTATAGACCCCTCTAAGAGAAGCAACCATTAAGGTGAGCATGCAACACCTGGAAAATATTTCATGGCACTACCACCACTATTTATACTGGAGTGGTGTGAGCTTGATGGACCCATATTGGGGAATGGTTTTCCATGTATTAGGACCAGATAGTGGCACAGAAACCATGTCATAAGCTTGCGCCCTGAGCTGGACCATTGCTTCTGGATATGAAGCCATAGGGACCTTGGAGTGTGTGGCTTTAAAGTCAAACCATAACTCGAAATCATTGGCCAACTTGTGAAAAGTGACCTTCCCTGATAACGCTTGTTCCATATCTCCAAATTTGCTATGATCTGATCAACAGTATAACGGGAAATCCTTATAATCCTTCTGAGACAGTAAAGGACCCCTCTCTTCCCAGAAAAAGGGGAGCCCCCTACTCGTCAATGTCTTGAATATCTTGATGTTCTGTCAGAGTTTGTGGTCAGTGACGTCTATTTTGGCTTGCACTGTCTCCATCATCTTATGTTTAGTTATCACCTTTCGGGCTACAGAGATAATAGCGACCCGGTTTTGAAGACCGTAACTGTTAGAGACTTTGTCTAACAAGGAGCTTAGGTAGGTTATGGCCCTTTCTGTAGTCTCCAAAGGTATTTTTTTCACTTCACCTCCTACTTCCTGGACTTGTTTTTTGGCTTCCCCTATAGCTAATCCCAGGTCTTCAATAACATTGAGATAGGGTCATAACTTGTCGGCTTCTATGATAATCCGGTCCCATATCAGATGCTTCATGCCTTGCAGTGCAAGTCTTCCGATCACTTGATGGCTCAACTTACCATTTTGTTGGGTCAATTCTTGACACTTTTCTTCGGCCTTTTCTCTACCTTGCTTCTCTTTAACTCTTTCTTTTTCAAACTCTTCAATTTGTTGTTTTAATTTTATGACTTCAGTATCCTTTAGGACTATCTAGGACATTGCCTTGGAGAGGGAGCTGGTGTCTATTTCTTACGTCATGCCTGTGGGATGAATTGCTTTCTTTGTGTTCCTGCTCTGAAGCTCACTTTCCTTTGCTGCTAGCCTAGCTTTTAACTCAGTCTCGCTACTCCTCAGGAGTTGGATATCTGCTTCCCATTTCCTCCCCCTTTCCTCAAGATTCAGCAGCTTAGCTTGGCTATCAGTAAGCTTGGAATTTAGTGCCTCTTTCTCCTTTTCGAATTCATCCAATTCATCTACTCGAGCGAGCTGAGAGTTGAGGATTCTTAACCTTTTTTTCAAATCCTATATCTCTTTATCTTTGTCATCAAGCAATTGCTGGACCACACTCCCTTTCTGCCCAGATCCCTCCATTTGTATAGCTTCCTTCTGTAAACTGTTGATTTGGGCTTTAAGTGCTTTGATCTCCACCTTTGACTTCCTTAAAAGATTAGAAGTCCTCACCTTGCCCTCCTTTGACTTAGCCAATAGCATAGTAGCATTAAGCAGTCTGGTAATCAGTATGTCACCGGTTTCTATATTCAAGTGTATGATGTCAGAAGTAGGAATTTTAGAGAGGCTTACATTGACCTCGGATACCTTGTTCCCCACTGCCAAGGCCAAGCTGAGGGTATCAGTGGCATGATCCCTTATAGTTTTTAACACCACATTGGGATGAGGAAACTCTGAGCATTCATGGTATAGTTTTATTGTCTCCTCAAAGGTTTTGTCAGCTCTATCTCTGTAAGACCTCAGCCATTATTCTATGGATGCAAGCTTTCTTGGAGTCTGTTCATCGAATACGTATTCATGTATCTGCAATTTGGCTGCTTCGGGCTCTACCTGCTGCTGTACCTTTACTACATTCTCCTTCTTCGCCTGTCCCCTTCGCACCAATTGCTATCTGGGCTCTATTTTCTGCTTCTTGGGGGTGCTGGCAGTGTCCACTTCATCAGTGTCCATGGGATGTGTACTCCCCCTTTCTATCGAGCTCATCGAATAACTGACCAATGAAGAATATTCTCCTGCAATCATAACTACAACAACCAATTCCTCTTGGGGAGAAACTACTCCAGGTAGCTACAATCCAGTGTCTTGCTCGGTGCTGGTATCCATGGGGGCAGGATTAGGGAAATTGTCCCAATTCGCTTTTTCTCTAAGCTCGGGCACCTCCGTGTGCTCAAAGGCCCGGTATTTAAGAGTTGTTCTTCTCTTGGAGATAACCTGATGAGGATCATAATTTATTTCTTGGTCTTGGGGAAATTCCATGCCCCTGAGCGAGTTGGAGACCAGGGTCATTGCAGCCCTATTTATAACTGTATATGGTCCTAATTTCCAAGGAAAAACCAAATTTGAACACTTCTTGAAGCTCAAGAAGTGTTCCTCTTCGACCATAATCTTTTGCCAGATTAATTCTAAGCAGAAAATCCTCGGTGTTAAGAAAGCTAGCAGGATGTATTGTGGATGTGTGAAGCTGTACATTTTTATGGATGTCCCAAAATCTGAGAGGAACCAATCCCCTATCATCTTGCTTTTACACAATTGCAGCATTTGCCTCACTTTAGGCAACACCCTAGGTAACCTCTCCTGAAAGAGAACCTCATGTATCTCAGCCATCAATTGGGTCATGAATTTACTGTAATCAATGGCCATTTCAGTGGTGAGGGCCAATTCTGGTACTTGGAAGTCTTCCTCATTCTAGGATATGAACATCCTTAACAAAAAGGACTGGAACCGGAATGTTCTGGCATCATGGAAGTTCGTTAACTGAGAACGAATGTTCTCGGCCAAGAACTCATCAAATTTAAGGTGACGGGGCTGTCCTGACTGTCCAAACAATTTGGGTTCTGGTGGGCAAGTATCTAAGACAAATAAAAGACTCAGCAATGAATCTGAGACATACACGGAGGTATCTAGACCTAGGAATTGACTGGCAATGGATATGCACCATTGAGTTTCTTCGTTGAACTGGCTGAGATCAATGGGGTAAGACAGGTCAATGGTGTTGGGGCGTGACACCTAAGGGAGTTAATTTTGGTAACTCCGCGGTTAATAAGGAAGTTTGTAAGTGGAGCTATAGGTCAAAATAGTCTTAGGGGTGTCAGGGTAAAAACCTCTTTTTGTAATAAACTCCTGGTAAATCCAGGGTTTAGTATTGGTGATGCCCATGGTTCAAGCCCATGGTTTTTGTAATAGCGCGATGTATAAATAGGCACTTGTGTAAATAAGATAGGTTAGGTTTTGTGATGTAAAGAAGAGAAAGAAAAGTGAAGCTAAGGTTGATTGTATAAGGAAAGGTTAAGTCCCAGCTGTGTGCGTGGACGACCTCTGCAGCTGTGTGCGCAGAGGGTTTTGTAAGAGGTTAAAGGAAAGATCTGCAGCTGTGTGCGCAGAGGCCTGCTGCTGTGTGTGCGGCTTGAAATACTGAAGGGATCTGCAGCTATGTGTGCAGATCAGAACTGTGGTTTTTGTTGCAAGTTGAATAAAACACAGTTCTGTGGACGTAACCCCTACACTGGGGGTGAACCACGTTAATTCTGGTGTTGTGGTTTCTTGTGTTGTTTCTGTTTCTGTTATCTTTCTGCATTAATAACTGTATACATCTGATAAATAAGATCACTGTCAATAACGAGCTTCGCTGTTAATTCCCCGTAGTGGGTAAAGCAAGTAACTTAGTTTATTTAACTGCGCAGTATATATGTGTGAATGGTAAAGTTTATGTGTTTAACTGTATAAAGTTGTTAAAAGCTAAGGTACAGTAATACCCCTCCTTGCTTGCAGAAACCTGATTCTGCGGCACCCCATAGCTGTTTCGGGTGAGACTGCAACCTGCGCGTAGGTTGTTGCCGAAAGGGCCAACACTGTGGGTCTCTTGTTGGTGCGAAGCAAAAGATCTAAACCCGGGTCTGCCCGACTGCCCAACAAAGTGGTTCCGTTGCCGGTTGAACTCAGTATCTGCGCGAGAGGGGTTTACGTCGTACCTAGAGGCCCTCGGGTAAGGAAATTGGTGATTGGCGTTGACGCAACTTTTTGACCTTCACCGAGCAAGAGTACAAAACCTGCGTCGAAGTGCGCGGGACTGTTTGCAAAGGTATGTTTTGTGATGCTTATGAAATTGTCTGTTGCTAATATCTACGAAGCGTTGTCCCAGTGATTATCCAGGTTGGTCGCAATCCGACTGCAATTTCGTGAAAGAAGGTTTGGTACTTAGACCTTGCAACAGTACGGAAACAATGAGTTTTGTCTACGCAGCTGGGCGTCAGTTGTTCCACGGACTGTGAGGTAAGTTTTTAATTTCTTTTTAGAAGTGACATATTCTTGGCTGAAAACGGTATATTGTTTCTTGCATCGAATTATCAAGTGGTACTAACATATGGTTGTAAGTGACCCCCTTGGTGGCACACAACGCGGATTGATGAGCGGTAGAAAAAGGTACTGACAGCAGTTTGAGTCCTCCATCTTAGACCACGACCCCGAGTCTACCCAGTCCCAACCGACAGCTTCAGACCCTGCCAGGAACCCATTTGTGGATCAACCCCCGGTCACCCCACCGCGCAGCTCTGCGGACACCGCGAACCCCTCGCAGTCGGCCAGTCACCCTAGCTCAAGTATCCCTGTCACCGGCTAGTCTAACCCCGTACATCCCCCCCCTAACCCCTCCCGATCTACCATGGCCCATGTAGCTGATGATATCAAGCTCCCCATCTTCAAAGGAACGGGATCAGATGACCCCGAACAGTTCTGGTTTCTGTGTGAGGCTGTGTGGAATGCGAAGCAAATTACAGACACAGATGTGAGAACCGCACAGCTCATTACTTCATTTCGCGACCGGGATTTGACCTGGTTCATGAAATTCTCCAGCAATAAGAACCCCACTTTGGGCGAGATCAAGGCAGCACTAATTAAGGAATTTAAGAAGCCTAAGTCAGAATCGCAGAGTATCACTGAACTGAAAGAGATTCAGCAGCGGCGCGGCGAATCAGTGTGGGACTTCGACCAGCGATTCAAAGTTCTACTGGACCAAGTCAGCTTTACCATTAGTCCTGCGCAGCACAAGGAGTGTTTCATTGCCGCATTACTTCCACATATCCGAACCCCGCTCATGCAACAGAAGGTAGATGACCAGCAAGAGGCCTTGGAACTTGCAATGAAGCTGGAGACCACCCCTGTTGGAGACGATTCGGGACTTGCTCAAATCCAAGCGCAGCTCGCAGCAATGGCACTGGAGCTCCGCGACATGAAGAAGGCTAAGACCAGTCGGGAGGAGATTTGGTGCACACAATGTCGGACCAAGGGTCATGATAAGGACCAGTGCCCTTTAGCCAGGGCGTACCTGAATACTAGCGCGCCACCTCCCCTCAATCCCGGTGTTCTCTATTGTGAAATCTGTCGGACCCCTGGTCAACATCGCCCTGAACACTTCCCCCTACTTCAGCGCTATGTGCAAAGCCCCAAGAATCCCTACTGCCGGTTCTGCAAATCCGTAGGGCATAATGAAGAGGAATGCCGAAGCTATGACCTCCTAAGATAACGTACCTACAACACGTTTCAGGTGCAAAATGAAGGACAGAATAATGATGGTTATGGCTACAGGGGTGGTAGTTCTGGTAGAGGTGGGTTTTCTGGTCGTGGTCGGGGAGGTATGGCAGGAAGAGGCAGAGGCCCTGTGGTGTGTTACAACTGTAACCAGGTCGGGCACCTAGCTCGGGACTACCCGAACCCTACGACGACCTGTCGATATTTTCGCGCAGTGGATCATGTGATTGAGCAATTCCCCCAGATGATAGCCAAGATTCAGGAAAATAAAAGTGGCCCCACCCTGAATATTCAGCTAATTTCTGTGGAACAGAGACCTCAAGCAGCCCTCAATGTTGTCACGCGGAGTGGAGCTACGACGCACATCCAGCTCCCACAAAAACAGCCTGTCGAAGCGTGCGTGCGTAAGGCCCCTGTGAAAGCTCCAGCACATGATATTGCGCGAGACCAAGAGCCAGTCTGGGAGGCCCAGTGCGATCGAGATGATCTTCGTACCACCACAGTCCCTGCGCAATTGACTCCGCAGGACCCGCCACCGCAAAACGCTCCAACGGATAGAGTAAGTACACTTTCTTCCTTTTTGCAGAGTTGCATGAAACTCTTGAGGAACTAGAATGCCTTAAAGGAATTGCAAAAAGTTATTGCTGTCACAGACCCTCAGAGAGGAGTTGATCAGGAGAAAACTGTTAGTCGTGTCTGATGAACCGGTCGGGAAATACGATTGAACATTCAGATTGGTGAATATGATATGACTGATGTCATTCTGGATCTGGGCTCCGATGTTAATGTCTTACCCAAGCAAACCTGGGGGAAAATGGGAAAACCTACTCTGGCTTAGTCACCTATACAACTGCGACTTGCCAATCAGCAAAGGATTGTGCCCCTAGGAAGACTTCTTAGTGTTCCCATTGATATTGATGGGGTTAGTACTCTAGCTGACTTCGAAGTTATTGAGATCATTGATGATAGCAACCCTTACCTAGCCCTGTTGGGAATTGAGTGGGCCATGGCAAATGCTGCAATCATCAACCTTAAAAAGAGACAGATGACCTTCGAAGGAAATGGTCTGCGCGTTATCATACCCCTCGACCCGTCCCAAGGAGACAGATATACAGAACCACTCAGAGAGGAAGACCAGGATGTCCTGGAGCACATTTATAACATTACAGCCAAGGAAGAGGATTATGTCGAGCCTGATGCTGATGGTGTAATGGATTGGCAATGTGACAGCTCCTGCATGTCTGATTCAGATGACGGTCTAGAGAATTGGCAGAATCGGCTGTATGAGCTCCATGGCCATAGGTGCGCGCGACTAACCAAGTCCCTTAGATACCTTAGTGTGCAGCCCACAGAATTACCCACTAATGCGGACTTCACACACCCTGTAAAATTTACTGCACCACTTTCCGTACCAGTGCTCGAGTCACACAGCATGCAGACTCTGGAGCCAGCAGCAAGCAGGGACACTAAGTATACCAAGTACAGTCTCAGTGGGGGCGCTGGTCGGAAAATTTTGCACCTGCGGATCCTGAACCCATTCCCGGAGGTGCACAGTCTGTGCAATGGGCCGAGGGTCCACCAAGGACATTGGAGGTCATGTTCTACAGTACGGAAGATTATACCTCACAAGGCAAGGGTGCATCAGTCCGTCCACATCGTGGCAGTGATAACACAGACCTGGTATATAAAGGCTGAGCTCCGACACGATTCTGTAAGCCGTGATGATTTTGCTAATAATTCTTTTCTTACAGTTTCCAGTACCGCACTTTGTCCTACGTTAAATCTAATTATCAGGTCCAGTTCTGACAAAGCCACTGATGGCCGCGAAGGAATCCCTTACCACACCAAGGGGCAGAACCATGAGGCCTGCCCGCCTACCCCAACAGTTCTGTTGCAGACACTACGTGGATGGGTCGAAGGGCAATATTGTGCCGAGGGTGCGTGTCGCAGCAAAATTCAACTCATTATTTTGCCGAAGCACGAAAACAGTGCGAGGCTCAAGATCCGACCGTTGGCCAGCAGCCAAATTGGCGGCGGTAGTCCTTTAATTGCCTTAAATTCCTGTACTGAGGGGAGCCTCGGAAATCGAGTGCCGCTCGGACAATATTTTCAGCAGATTTGGTGCTTTCAATGCATTGTTCGGCCCGATTTGATTGATGGTGTATATAAGAAGCTGCCTTGGTTCGGAAACATCGTATTTTGCATTTCTTCAGACTTCACGAGTAAACCCATGGCAAAGGAACAGGAGATTGACGAATTAGTAAGGGCATTCGAGAAGGAGGGGGTGATACAGTCCCCGTTTCAGCCACTTACCTCCGCTCCCTGGGAAGAAGCGTACCTTGTGCCACCGCGGCCGATGCAGACACGGTCCTCCAGGAAGAAGTCTCGAACTGAAATTCGCTCCAAGCGCAACCAGGACCGGCACAGGCCAACAGAGCAAACGCCTACTGATCATCCCATGGATCCTCCCCACTCCACACAGGTCCCAGCTGGGGATGGGGAGAACATTGCACCTCCAAGGCCACCATATCTACACCCTATTCATCCAGGCGCTAAGATTCCACGACGAACAAAGCAAGTCGTGTTAACCACACCCTCGCTACCGCCAGGAGTTCAGCTAGTTGGAAATATGACAGGGAAGCTAGATCGGCTCAAGTACAGTGATCACGACACGAATGACCAGGGCAAGTTTCCCCAGTTCGCACCAGCCAAATACCTGCACCGTGTCCAATACTCAGATGATAATGTACCCCTGCTGGAAGTACGCCCGTGGGCTGCGGGCCTGGATCAAGCCGGTCTACTCAAGGTGCTTGATCTCCCACATTTTGGTCGCGGCATATATGTGACTATAGTGGCCAAATAGCTGCTTGCGCTAGTGCATGACGGGTACCTATGGATAGGAGACCAACAAATCCCCATTGATGCCATGCTTATTCATAAAATCACAGGGTTGTCTATGGCAGGCCCTGATCCGGGAGATGAATTTCCCTCAAAACATGAGGATACGAAACTTGCGCACACTATGAAAGAGCGGTTTGGCTTGACCAAAGGAAAATGGGGGTATCACACTTTCGCGATAAAGGACCAGCCCAATCGCTTTGCAGCCGAACTCTTAGCGTGAAAGCTCATACGAAAATGCAGGCCTACTGAGGTACCTGCTCCGGTTATCCGGATTGCCATGAACTGCGCCGAGGGATACACTTACAACTGGTCCACCTATCTCGCAAGGGAATTCATGGAGGATGTTCGGGATGCACAGGAAAAAGGTAGACCTTTTCATTACTCCTGATTATTAATACTTATTGCATTAGTTGGATGGAAAGAACCCACTGAAGCTCAGTTTGTCGAAGTAAACCCCGGCCGACCAGAGGCCCTAAAGTATGCCTCCCTCTGGCTATCCTCAGATAAGGAAACTCAGCAGTCGACGAACACTATGTTCGTATGTTATGCCATGAATATCTACATGGAGATTCTGGGAACACCTCCGCTGACCAATGCATTGTTCTCTAAGTATGAGGGTGCCGCAAACTTCAGGGCTGACCTTCATCATGTGTTTATCCAAGCCCGTGCCGATCCACGACAGCACTGGTATAAATTACCCTATGTGGTAAACGAATTGGATATCATGGGTATAGCTCAGCAATGGCCAGTTGACTGGCTGAAAGATGTCGGGAAAAAACCCTCTATCCCTGTTCCCCTAGTTACAAATATTGGCGCAGGTACCAGTCAGGCGCAGAAGCACAACCCGTTAGAAGAGAGTGAAGACCACAGTGATTCGCAGATGGATGATGATGGCCAGAGCGAAGATGACGAACAGGACGAGGAGTCCATCAACACTATATCAGATGCTAACCCATCCACTAAACGCAAGTCACCCGATGTAGTGGAGGTAAACAAGCCTCAGTCCCGCAAAAAGGCCAAAGCGTCGAAGGACAAAAATATTGAAGAAGAAGCTACTATAACGATGGATGAGCTGGAGCAAGCTCTAGAAAAATCTGCTGGTACGCTTACTAAAAAGTGGTCAGAGTTTGCGGACCTGCATCTTGCTGGGCTCACAGGCATAGCAAACAGGGTTTCAGAGCTAAAAGAGTTCACAGCAAAGTCGGTAACTAGTACCGCGACAAGCAGCACTGTACCATCCGCGCGACAGGACATCAGGCAATGGCCAACCAAGGATAACCGAGGACAAGTATCAAGCGTAGCTCTGATACTGACTGATGCAGACTCCCGATCTCAGATGAGTATGATTGTCGAGATAGATTATAACAAGATGTCCATGTCAGAATTACACCTCTGCCAGCTCGCTATTACAAAGGAGCTCCATGATCACGATCAAGTGTCCCAAACCCAGCTGGAAGACACCATAAAGCAAAACAAAATTCTTGCAGCGAGGCTAGAGGATGTCGCAGAAAAGAAGAAAGAGGCTGAACATAAAAGAAGTATGCTGATGCGAGCACTGGAGGAGGCATGTTGGAGCCTATCTGATCTCGACATGCAAGGAGTGGAAGAACCAGAACAAAGGATAGTTAAGCTGAGAGATTATGCCCAGCAATCTCACAGTGAGATCGACAGATTAAAGGCAGAACATCAAAATCAAATCACAGAACTGCAGCTGCGCATACCCCCAGAGACTCCGCCGGAGGTCCGAGAACAGCGCCTTGCGGACATCAAGGCTTCAGCAGCAAAAATAGCAGACCATGTGGCCAGTGTTGAAAAACTGATGGAAGACAGCATCGATGCATGGGCCAACTTGCAGGACCATCCGGATATAGGTCAGATCCAGGACACCATCAAGTTGCGGCAGGCAGAGTTGGAGGCAGTCAGAATAGAAATCAAGACGCTCCCACCCATACAGAAAATGGCTAAGGTAAAGCGCAGCAAGGAACTTCAGCAAGAAATTGAGTCCTGCAGGACGGACGTCACGCTGCTAGAGAATTCATTCCAACCATTAATTGACGAAGCCATGGAATTGAGCCAGACTGCAGAGAACCAGCTCAAACTTTTGAAGACCTACAACAAGTTTGCGTAGGAACGGGCTAACACAGACTCATCCTCAGTATTACAAGAAATGGTGGAGAAAGAGAGAGCAGCCGACGACATACTCCGCAACCTCAATAGTCGCTTCCTGACCCTCGCACAGAAGATTCTGCCACCAGAAACGTCGCAGAGTGCCCCGGGACGGGCCACTGGTGAGTCTTAGGGGCCTGTTGGGGCGTGTCACCTAAGGGAGTTAATTTTGGTAACTCCGCGGTTAATAAGGAATTTTGTAAGCGGAGCTATAGGTCAAAATAGTCTTAGGGGTGTCAGGGTAAAAGCCCCTTTTTGTAATAAACTCCTGGTAAATCCAGGGTTTAGTATTGGTGATGCCCATGGTTCAAGCCCATGGTTTTTGTAATAGCGCGATGTATAAATAGGCACTTGTGTAAATAAGATAGGTTAGGTTTTGTGATGTAAAGAAGAGAAAGAAAAGCGAAGCTAAGGTTGATTGTATAAGGAAAGGTTAAGTCCTAGCTGTGTGCGTGGACGACCTCTGCAGCTGTGTGCGCAGAGGGTTTTGTAAGAGGTTAAAGGAAAGATCTGCAGCTGTGTGCGCAGAGGCCTGCTGCTGTTTGCACGGCTTGAAAGACTGAAGGGATCTGCAGCTGTGTGCGTAGATCAGAACTGTGGTTTTCGTTGCAAGTTGAATAAAACACAGTTCTGTGGACGTAACCCCTACACTGGGGGTGAACCACGTTAATTCTGGTGTTGTGGTTTCTTGTGTTGTTTCTGTTTCTGTTATCTTTCTGCATTAATAACTGTATACATCTGATAAATAAGATCACTGTCAATAACGAGCTTCACTGTTAATTCCCCGTAGTGGGTAAAGCAAGTAACTTAGTTTATTTAACTGCGCAGTATATATGTGTGAATGGTAAAGTTTATGTGTTTAACTGTATAAAGTTGTTAAAAGCTAAGGTACAGTAATACCCCTCCTTGCTTGCAGAAACCTGATTCTGTGGCACCCCATAGCTGTTTCGGGTGAGACTGCAACCTGCGCGCAGGTTGTTGCTGAAAGGGCCAACACTGTGGGTCTCTTGTTGGTGCGAAGCAAAATATCTAAACCCGGGTCTGCCCGACTGCCCAACAAATGGGTCCACTATCAGGCTTAGAACAGTTCTTCAAGAAGGTTTCTTTACTTTAATCAGTAGACTCCTTAAAATAGTGTATAATGTCTTCTTCCCAATAGTCTTGGGATAAATTGATGAATGCATCGGGGATATCTAGGGTTTTGCGGATGACAGAGGCTTGAACAGGGCAAAGGATTTTGGATGGAGACTTATTCATGATAACTCCTTCGGTGACAAAGAAATTCTCTGTGTACCACTCGTCAAAATCAGGGCACTAGGGAGTTGGGTTGACAGAGAAAATATGAAAGAAAGACTTAAAAACACCGTAGGTATCCATACCCCGGTTCTTACGATCTTCCAATTTTCCCCTGGCAGTTTCAATAGTTTCTCCCATCAGGACGGTATCACAAATATCAGAGTTTGCATCTCACAAGTGTTCCTCCATACTCCGACCTGATACCTCTGGTTCTATCTCATCTCTCACCCCTGTTACCTCCATGGAAACAATTTTCAAACAATGTTGAGGGAGTATCAAAGGCCTACCTTTTTCTGTAATGTGGTCCCTTGGCTAGTCTGGGCTAGCGCTCTGGTCATGACTTGGATATTAGACAGCTTTGAGGGTTCAGAAAAAACAAATCTTCACAGCTTCCTGTGGGCCTCTTTATAGTTTTTTATACGAAATAACCCTCGCGCATCTCCTGAGTGGCTCACACCATAGATTCACCTCCCGCTGTCTCAGGCCATAGATTTGTAGGGATCCCATTTCTACACATGTTCCTATTTTGTGCACATGTAGCTTGGCTGTTGATCGGGATCAATTTCCTTCGCGACCATCGATATGAGTGGACCCCAAATTTTTTCACGTAGCAAATTTTTGTTTCCTTCCACGCTACTCCAGATTGCGAAATGAATTATAGCTGCCGATCTACCTTTTCCCATACAAGCGCCGTTGATTAAAACAGCCCATACCACTTTTTGCAGTCCGTATTTGCATCTTTCTCCTTGTAAGTTTTGGCTGCGAAATGACTCCCAACCATGGATCCTCATGGGCTATAATCTTGATCATCGGATGTGTCCAGGATTTAAACCATTTCGTAAGGTTGAAGAGTGGCCTTTGGTTGGGAAAGTTCACCGTGCGAAATGATCTGATGCCATTGATTCACCTCCTGATCACCCTCAGCCATCGATTGGGACTTCTCTTTACCGCGCCCGAAACTTCCTCTCATCCCTGCTCTTTTGATTTTCAAACTATCCCGCTACCGATCCTTACCCTGCGCACACCGCCAGCTCCTTATGTTTCCTACTCGACACTTATCGACGAGGCCAAAGAGTGCAAGGAACACCCATGCCCAAATTTTAATTGGGTGTTAACAACTGGCTCCACGAGGAATGCTATCCTCCCAGGGAGGTAGAAAAGAACCCTCGTAGACCAGGTGCAGAAACCATTGAAAATCTTATATCACCTAATAGTCTGAAACAAAAACAAATTTTTAAAAAGATGGTTACCTCTTTTGATCTTATGGCCTTCTCCTCGGGCTTCAAATCTTCCGATTCACCACCTGTACTGATTGAAAATTGAAATGTATTTACACTATGGTACATGGGTCCTAGTCCCCTCATTCCAAGTAATGCTTCAGGAACCTTCCATTCACGGTGCCTCCCTCATACTGCGACCCATCTAGATACTCTAAAATGAAGGCGTTATCTCCTCTATGAGCAGCAATAAGGTAAGGACCTACCCATAAATGGTCAAACTTCTCATGTTTCCCTTTATCTTCATGGGGGGCATCCCATTTCAGCACCAAGTCATTGACTTGGAAAACATCTTCCTTTATTTTTCTGTGGAAGGTATTCTTCATCTTCTCCTGGTGTACTTGGACCTTATCATAGGCTTTGTCCCTTACTTCATTAAGCTCAATGATCTGGTTTATCCTTCTTTGAATGGGAATCGGCTCACCCAACGGATCTCACAATAACTTCATGACTGGGACACCCAAAGAGGCATGGAAAATCACTTCGGCTCCATATACTAACTAGAATGGCGACATGCCAATGGCCCTTTTGGTGCTGATTCTGTCGGCCCACAAGGCATATTTCAGTTTGGTGTACCAAGATTTCTTGTTATCATCTAATAACTTCTTAATAATCCTTACAAGGCTCTTATTAGAAGATTCAGCCAATCCATTTCCCTGTGGGTAATAAGTCGTGGAGTGATTCAGGCTTATATGGTATTTATGGCAAAAATCGATCATCTTCTTGGATTTAAATGCAGGAGCATTGTCAGTCACAATTCGCTTTGGGTAGCCGAATCTTGCCAGGATATTGTTTTCTATGAAATCCATTATTACTTCTTCTGTAGCCCTTTGGGAGGGTATGGCCTCGATCCACTTTGTGAAGTAGTCAGTGGCAGTCAAAATCCACTTGTCCTATCCAGAGGAGTTTGGCTTTATCTCACCGATGAAACCTAACCCCCATTGCTGGAATGGAGCTTCCACAGATATAGGGTTGAGGGGGAGAGACACCACCTTCCTTCTTCCTTCAAAGATTTGACACTGATAATGCTTCATCGTTTCCTTATAAACAATTGAGAACAACGAAGGACAATAAAATCCTACCTTCAGGATCTTGCTTGCAGTGAATTTCTAGGAATGATGCCCCCCATAGTCCCCTTCATGAAACTCCTTTTCCATGCTTTGAGCTTCGTCCTCCAGAAGACAAATCAGCAATATCCCACCAGGGTCCTTCCAGCAGAGGTACTATTTTATGATGCAAAATTTTGCAACTTTCAGTTTCATGGATCTAGCTTGGGTTTTGCTTAGACCAGCAGGGGGTTGTAAATTCTACAATACAAAAACAATGTCAGCATACCAAGGGGACATAGAGAAATCTGGCTTCACTTGCACTTCTGCCTCCTCTGGACACAACTGATAGGCAAGAAAATTCAACTGTAGAGAGTCACAATGGGAGTATGTCATCATTTTATCCAATCCCTACCCTTTGACCAACTTTGTGGGCTTGATTTCTATTTCATATTCTAGGAGTACTACAACCCACTTAGCTCTTTTTCCTTCCAGGTCGGACTGCATAAGTATGCTCTTCACCATGCTACATGGTACGAAGGCGATGATGTGGGAATGAAGGAGATATATCCTGAAATCCTTCAAAGCCTTAACCAAGGCGTAGGCTTGTTTTTCCATTATGCTATATCTCGATTCTCCATCTCTCAATATCTTACTGAAGAATGCTATGGGTTGTTCTTCACCTCGATCATTCTTTTGTAGCAACTTGGCCACTACGGTGTGTTCTGAAGCATAAGAGAATACCAAAAAATCTTTTTCAAAATCTGGGCTGATCAATATAGGGGCTTCTGAAATTGCTTGTTTTATACCTTTGAAAGCTTTCTTGGCTTTGACCGTCCATTTAATTTCACTATCCTTCCTTAGCATGTTGGTAATGTCCATCAAGATTTCGGCAAAGCTGGGGATGAATCTTCTCAAGAAATTGACCTGACCGGGGAAGGATTGGACTTCTTTCTTGCTCCTTAGTTCTTCAACCTTCAAGATTCCTTTTAAGCTGTCTGGATCAATCCTGATCCCTTCTTTTGAGATGATGTGCCCAAGCAATTTCCCTTCTTCCAAAGTGAAATTGGACTTTTTGGGGTTCAAGGAAATGCCATACCTTCTACACTTAATGAACACTCTTTCCAAGTGCCTGATATGATCTTTAGCCCACCTGGAGTACACAGTAATGTCATCCATGTATATCACCACAAACATTTCTTTATCTTCTGCAAAAGCGATATCCATGGCCCGTTGAAATGTCGCTCCAGCATTCATCAACCCAAATGGCATCTTTGCGTACATGAAGGTACCCAAGGTGTGGTAAAAGCGGTTTTTTCTTGGTCTTTAGGTAACACCTTCACCTAGTTGTACCTAGAAAACCTGTCCATCATGGATATCCTTTCTGAGCCTACCACCCTCTACAGGATCTGCTCCATTTTGGGCAAAGGGTAATTATCTTTCAAAGAGACCTTGTTTAAGTTCTTGAAATCCACGCATAGCCGTATCTCCACATTCTTTTTCCAAATATGAACTAAATTGGCCACCCATTTGGAAAACCTTAGAGTCGCTATTATCTTCGCATCGAACAACCTTTTTACCTATTTTTCAATGATGGGCACTAACTTCGGATTGATCCTCTGAAGCTTTTTTCTGAAATGTTTTTCTCTGGGTTTCATCGGAATGGTATGCTGGATGATGAAAGTGTCATACTCTTTGAGATCTTCATAACTCCATGCAAACACATCTGTGTAATTCTTCATCAGTTTCACATACCCATCCTTTTCTTCAGCGGGTAACTTCTTAGACAACTTTATGATTTTTTGGTCCTCTTTAGTGCTGATATTTATATCCTCGACGGCATCTGTAGCAAGCTCGACTTTAGGCTCTTTGGCCACATCGTTTTGGTCGAAAAGGGATTCTAAAGGTATCAGGCCCCTAGGGATATGATTGCTTTTCAAGTGGACTATGTCCTTGCCTCCCAAGGAGTCTTTTAGTTTCCCCATACCAACAACTTCTTCTTCTTCCCCTTCATCATCTAGGAGATTTTTGGGGTCGGAGGCACCATCATCAATGTCAATATTCACAAACTCACCAGACATCTCCAAAAATATTTTGATCTACATATCATCTTCGAAGACCTGCCAATGTTTGGTGTTATTTGGTATGGAAGGTTTGTTTACAATCTCCACCTTATATTTCTTCTTTGGTGCTGTTGGAGCTTCAAACTTCCCTGCTGCAGTCGCCAGAGAATCCACCACTGTGTTCTCGTCTCTGGGAATCACTTGGACTGTGTGTTTGGTGAAGAAATTCCCAAACATATCCCACACCTCATTCTGGTAGGCTCTCATTCTCGGATGCTTAGTCTGATAGATATCATTCACTTGATTTATTACAGGTTCCGAGTCCCCACAAATTTGGACCCTTTTCGTGCCTACATCTTTTAGCGCACGTAAGCCCAACAATATTAAGGCTTCATATTCTGCTATATTGTTAGAGCATTCAAAAATTAACATGAAAGAGTGAGCTTTGGTATCTTTAATGGGGGAGATAATATACACACCTATGCCAGCACTTGCTTTAGACAATAAGCCATCAAAGTACATTTTCCATAGTCCTTCGTCTTCCTGATTTCCTTCTCCGACCTCCGACTCGTTGGCCTATTTTCCATCTTCTTGTGGCCCATCGATTTTGGAGTTACAAGGAGATACATTGTTGAATAAAATAGAGGACCCTAAGTCTGTGTCGACAGCATAGACATGATGGATGTTAGGTTGAGCTTGACTGCTCACTACGTAGGGCAACCTCTTCTCACTGTATAACCTCCTGCTTTCATTCTGAATAGGAATGGTAGCATAAGTCATGTCCATCTATAGGCTTCCCTTTAGCTTCGAAGTCCAGGATCTAGACAACATAATACCAAAATTGGGGGGAATGTCAGCTACGACGACGTCCATGACCACAACCTTAGAGGGGAGCTTATTTAAAGAAACTACCATGTCTTTTATCAGTCCCAGACATTTCACTCTTTTAGAGTCAAAGGAATACAGATCTTTGTAAGGCCTAGTAATTTCCAACCCCAGGATTTCCACCACTCCCTTTGGCATCAGATTGTGTGAGGCCCCTGAATCTAGCATGGCATTGTGTAATACCATATCGTGCATGTTCAAGCTCATGTAAAAGGGGGGCACCTCCTCATCTTCGTTGTCCACACTGTCAATCTTAGGCCCTAAAATGATAGTAGGATTGTCTTCAGTCAACTCTAAGTTATCAGGGTTAGCTTCTCCTTGATTCACAATCATATGAGTGATCGTGTCTCTATATTCCTGATTCCTCAACAATTCATTAAAAGGAATCGATATCTTCAATTTAGCTAGCTCATTTTGGAGGTGAAACAAGGGAAAGGACTTGCTTGGATCAACAAGCGCCACTGGTTCCAATTTTTTCACATTACTGTTTTCTTTTCCCACATTTATGGGTGCCATCGGCCCTCTCTGTTTGTCATTCTCTCTCCCAGGATTGGAATGACTACTAGAAGGCTCGTCTGGGTTTAACCCTCCTTTAGGTATAGCGGTGTCCCCAGTAGGGTCACCACTTTTCTTCTGTATGGCCACCTCCCTACTTCTCAGCTTGATCTTCCTGACATCGTCTATAGCATGCATATACCCTTCATGATGCTACTCTAATTCCCCGGTCAGGGTCTTTCCATCCACCTGAGCAAACATATCATGTTCTTCCTCTGTCAAGTAGATCTCAGAGTCCAGGTCATCGAAATGATTTATGTGATATTTGGTGGACTCATGTTCATCTTCAGCAGCTACATAATTTTTAGGGAAAGGAGGTCTAATCGACTGCTCTTCGGGGTTTCTTGGGTTCCTCACATCCCTTGGTCTATTGGGTTGGAGTGGGGGAGGGATTTGCCGCCTAAATTGGGATTCCTTATTTGAGGCTCATTCTGTTCTTGGTTGGCCGGTCTGGCCTCTACCATCAGCCTATCCATCAACTTTTCCATAGTTTTTAGCATTAACTCAAATTTTATATCACTATATGAAGAGGTGGAAGTAGAAGGGTGTGCTTCTTCTCTAGCCTTCCTCCTATCAATATCCGCCCTTGGTTTAATTTTCCCACATGACATCATATTGGCCTCGACTTCTAGGGCGTCAATGAACATGGCTGGGAGAGTGTTAGATTTTCTTTCCCTTAATAGTGAGGTAAAATCGTTGTCAAAGGCGTCTGCATAATGAAGATTAGCTGCACCAGGTGAAGGTTTGATGTCGGCAGGTATCGAGTTGTAGGCCCGCATGAACCGGCTAGAAAATTCATGGATGGATTCAAAACCTCCCTTCTTGAGATTGTTATATTGGGAAAAAACCTGCAGTGGGCTTTGCTTATCGTCCCATCTTTCCAGAAATATGGTCTGAAATCCAACGAAGGTGCGGATAGACCTAGGTGGAAAATCTTTATACCATTTCTTGGCTTTCCCAGACAAACTCTAAGCGAATAGCCGCATCTTGACATCTTCATCATCTACCTCCTCTAGGTCAATAAAGTTATCAAACTTATCCACATGGTATCTTGCTAAAACATTTCCCTCCCCGTCGTAGAGTGCAATGCTTTGGGCATAATTCATGGGAAGGTCGTGTAGGACCAGAGGTAGGGCTAATGGGGTGAATCTAGCAGCAGCCATCGGGGTGGGTCGGTTAGGAACGGATAGGGGATTGGACACTTGAGTGTTTTGAAAGACAGAGGCTATCTCTTCAGCTTTGGGTGGGGTTTCTAGGTTCAGCCACAAAGAATCAAGCAAATAGGATTGGAGCGTATTAGGATCTACCCCAGCCTTTCTTAGATTGGACTCAGACTTAGATTTTGTTAGCAATCTTTCAGCTCTAACCCCCCACTCGGGTTCAGCTAAGCTGTACAAGGCCTGAGATGATGAAGTATCAAACAACAGAGAACCCAACTTCTCCTTATTCCTATTTTTAAGTATCTTTTCTGGATTATCCACACTAAGTAAAGTTTTGGTATCAGAATTACCTCTCGTGTGTATCTTTCTGGGAGCCAGGATAGCTAGTGCGATACTGATCGCGGCAAGCTTGGAGTCGCTAGGACAAACACACCACCTTTTAGTAACTTCAGTAATTTATGTTCCCAGAAATCTCGTCTTTATGATTACCAGTCTCCTCAGTGGAATCACCTGCTGGAATCTTTTAGTGGAGTCGCCAAGGGAAATGATACAACCTTCTTCACATGTAAGAATATCTGTTTTCCCACAAAAACTCTTTACACCTTGAATATTTTCCATTCTTCCCAGGGATGATCTTCAATCTCGTCCCTGGAAATGGCGCTAGTTTGTTAGCACTGGAAATGAGCCCAAGGTTGTGGAAGGCTCGCTCTCACGTAACAACAAAACTGCTTTTGAAGAGAGAATTGGCCTTTTTCTCTTTCGAGAGGGATCTCTCACTGATTATCAGTCAATGCCAGATATATAAATGTGCAAACAAAACTATAAGCTATTTGAAATCTCGGTTGAAACTAAACATAACACCATTGGGCAGTGGAGTCAAGATATATAATAAAAATGATCAGAACTTAAATGCAAGCGATTCAACACAACGGAAAGGTAGACACTCAAACATAATCGATTTATAACTTTCTGGTGAGAAGGAGGAACATGAACAAACCTTAACATAGAGCATTTTTAGAAATGAATTCTATGCCAACTTTGGAAGAAGCTTTGGTGAATACCTGAAACAACAGACGGAGCATAGCGAGTATGAATTCCGAGCTGTTATACCCTAAGTCTCAGATATGAAATAAAACACAACGGAAAGGCAAACTGGAATAACAATCACATAAGAAAAGAAATAACAGACTGTAAGTGTGAACGATACATGAATCCCTGTATGAAAAATGCTGATCTTGGCTCTGCAATTATATTAAACTTCTCTTGAAAAGAACACAACAAAAATTACAATCGTTTCAACCCCTTCTCCTTCTTTAGGAGGTACATTTATAGTGTTTCTATATTTCCCAAACCGACATTTGGGAATCAAAATTGGTTACAATAAAGGGCGTGTTCTAACAACCTCTTATGTGTCATATCGGATGAGGCTTGTATGAAACGACCAGACAATGAAATATGGAATGCGAGACCAAACGAACAAGAGTATCCCATACTCCCATCTGGCTGATGCTGACTATATAGACCCCTCTGAGAGAAGCGACCATTAGGGTGAGCATGCAACACCTGGAAAATCGTTCGTGGTACTGCCACCACTATTTCTACTGGAGTGGTGTGAGCTTGATGGACCCATATAAGTGGATGGTTTTCCATGTATCAGGACCAGGTAGTGGCGCAGCAACAATGTCATAAGCTTGCACCCTAAGCTCCATTACTTCCAGATATCAAGCCATAGGGACCTTGTAGCACGTGGCTTTAAATTCAAACCATAACTTGAAATCATTGGCCAACTTGTGAAAAATGACCTCCCCTGATAATGCTTGTTCCATATCTCCAATTTGTTGTGATCTAATCGGTAGTCTAACATGCAATCCTTATAAACCTTCTGAGATAGTAAAGGACCCCTCTCTTCCCAAAAAAAGGGGAGCCCCCTACTTGTCAATGTCCTGAATATCCTGATGATCTCTCGGAGTTTGTGGTCAGTGACGTCTATTTTGGCTTGTACTGTCTCCATCATCTTGTTTTTAGTTATCGCCTTTTGGGCTCCAGAGATAATAGCGACCCAGTTTTGAAGACCGTAACTATTAGAGGCTTCGTCTAACAAGGAGCTTAGGTAGGTTATGCCCCTTTCTGTAGTCTCCAAAGGTCTTTTGTTCACTTCACCTCCTACTTCCTGGACTTGTTTTTTGGCTTCCCCTACAGCTAATCCCAGGTCTTCAATAACATTGAGATAGGGTTGGAACTTGTCGACTTCTATGATAATCCGGTCCCATATCAAATGCTTCGTGCCTTGCAATGCAAGTCTGCCGATCACTTGCTAGCTCAACTTACCATTTTTTTGGGTCAGTTCTTGGCACTTTTCTTCAGGATTTTCTCTACCTTGCTTCTCTTTAACTCTTTCTTTTTCAAACTCTTCAATTTGTTGTTTTAATTTGATGAGTTCGGTATCCTTTAGGCCTATCTGGGACATTGTCTTGGAGAGGGAGCTGGTGTCTATTTCTTCAGTCGCGCCTCTGGGCTGAATTGATTTCTCTACGTTCCTACTCTGAAGCTCACTTTCCTTCGCTGCTAGCCTAGCTTTTAACTCGGTCTCGCTACTCCTCAGGAGTTGGATATTTGCTTCCCATTGCCTCCCCTTTTCCTCAAGATTCAGCAACTTAGCTTGGCTATCGGTAAGCTTGGAATTCAATGCCTCTTTCTCGTTTTTGAATTCAACCAATTCATCTGCTCGAGCGAGCTGAGAGTCGGGGATTCTTAACCTCTTTTTCAAAGCCTGTATCTCTTTATCTTTATCATCGAGCAATTGCTGGACCACACTCCCTTTCTTCCCAGATCCCTCCATTTGTATAGCTTCCTTATGTAAACTGTTGATTTGGACTTTAAGTGCTTTGATCTCCACCTTCGACTTCCTTAAAAGATTAGAAGTCCTCTCCTTGCCCTCCTCTGACTTGGCGAATAGTATAGTAGCCTTAAGCAGTCTGGTATTCAATATGTCCCCGGTTTCTTTATTCAAGTGTATGATGTCAGAAGTGGGAACTTTAGAGAGGCTTACATTGACCTCGGATCCCTTGTTCCCCACTGCCAAGACCAAGCTGAGGGTATCAGTGGCATGATCCCTTACAGTTTTTAATGCCACATTGGGATGAGGCAACTGTGAGGTTTTATGGTATAGTTTTGTTGTCTCCTCAAAGGTTTTGTCAGCTCTATCTCTGTAAGACCTCAGCCATTCTTCTTTGGATGCAAGCTAACTTGGAGGCTTCCCGTCGAATATGTATTCCTGTATCTACAATTTGGCTGCTTCAGGCTCTACCTGCTGCTGTACCTTTACTACATTCTCCTTCTTCACCTGTACCTTTCACACCAATTGTTTTCTGGACTCTATTTTCTTCTTCTTGGGGGTGCTGGTAGTGTCCACTTCGTCAGTGTCCATGGGCTGTGTACTCCCCCTTTTTATCGAACTTGTCGAATAACTGACCAATGACGAATATCCTCCTGCAATCACAACTACAATAGCCAATTCCTCATGGGGAGAAACTGCTCCAGGTAGCTGCGATCAAGTGTCTTGCTCAGCATTGGTATCCATGGGGGCAAGATTAGGGAAATCCTCCCAATTCGCATTTTCTCTAAGCTCGGGAACCTCCGTGTGCTCAAAGGGCTGACATTTAAGTGTTGTTCTTCTCTTGGAGATAACCTGATGAGGATCATAATTTATTGCTTGGTCTTGGGGAAATTCCATGCCCTTGAGCGAGTTGGAGACCAGGGTCAGTGCAGCCCTATTTCTGACCGTATATGGTCCTAATTTCCAAGGAAAAACCAAATTTGAACACTTCTTGAAGCTCAAGAAGTGTTCCTCTTCGACCATGATCTTTTGTCAGATTAATTCTAAGTAGGAAATCCTGGGTGTTAAGAAAGCTGGAAGGATGTATGGTGGATGTGTGAAGCCGTACAGTCTTATGGTTGTCCCAAAATCTGAGAGGAACTATTCCCCTATCATCTTGCTTTTAGACAATTGCAGCATTTGGCTCATTTCAGGAAACACCCTAGGAAACCTCTCCTGAAAGAAAACCTCATGTATCTTTGCCATCAATTGGTTCATGAATTTACTATAATCAGTGGCCATTTCAGTGGTGAGGGCCAATTCTAGTACTTGGAAGTCTTCCTCATTGTAGAATATGAACATCCTCAGCAAAAAGGAGTGGAACCTGAATGTTCTGGTGTCGTGGAAGTTCGTTAACTGAGAACGAATGTTCTCGGCCAAGAACTCATCAAATTTTAGGCGACAGGACTGTCATGACTATCCAGGCAATTCAGGTTCATCTGGGTAAGTATCTAAGACAAATAAAAGACTCAACAATGACTCTGGGACGTATGCGTCAGTATCTAGACCTAGGAATTGACTGGCAAGGGATATGCACCACTGGGTTTCTTCGTTGAACTGGTTGAGGTCAATGGGGTAAGATAGGTCAATGGGTCCACTATCAAGCTTAGAACAGTTCTTCAGGAAGGCTTATTTACTTTCATCAGTAGACTCCTTAAAATAGCGTATAATGTCTTCTTCCCGATAGTCTTGGGATAAATTGATGAATGCGTCGGGGATATCCAGGGTTTTGCGGATGACAGAGGCTCGAATAGGGAAAAGAATTTTGGACTTAGACTTATTCATGATAACTCCTTCGGTGATAGAGAAATTCTCTGTGCACCACTCGACAAACTTAGGGCACTGGGGGGTTGGGTTGACAGAGAAAAAATAAAAGAAAGACTTAAAAACACCACAGGTATCCATACCTCGGTTCTTACGATATTCCAATTTACCCCTGGCGGTTTCGATAGTTTCTCCCATCAGGGCAGTAAAACAAATATCAGAGTTTGCCTCTAATAGGTGTTCCTCCATACTCCGACATGATACCTCTGGTTCTATCTCATCTCTCAACCCTATTACCTCCTTGGAAACAATTTTCAAACAATGTTGAGGGAGTATCAAAGGCCTACCTTGTTCTGTAACGTGGTCCCCTGGCTGGTTCAGGCTAGCTCTCTGGTCATGACTTGGATATTTGACAGCTTCGAGGGTTCAGAAAAACAAATCTTCGCAGCTTCGTGTGGGCCTCTTTATAGTTTTTTATATGACATGACCCTTGCACATCTCCCAGGTGGCTCGCACCGTAGATTCACCTCCTGCTATCTCAGGCTATAGATCTATGGGCTCTCATTTATGCACGTGTTCCTATTCTATGAGCATGTAGCTTAGCCGTTGATCAGGATCAATTTCCTTCATGACCGTCGATCTGAGTGGACCCCACCTTTTTTCGTGTAGCAAAGTTTTGTTTCCTTCCGCACTACTCCAGATTGCGAAATGAATTATAGGCACCGATCTGCCTTTTCCCATACAATCACCATTGATTAAAACGGATGATACCACTTTTCACACTCTGTATTTGCATCTTTCTCCTCATAAGTTTGGGCTGTGAAATGACTCTCAACCGTGGATCTTCACGGGCTCTAATCTTGATCGTCAGATGTGTCCGAGCTTTAAACCATTTCGCAAGGCTGAAGAGTGGCCTTTGGTTGGGCAAGTTCACCGTGCAAAATGATATGATGTCGTTGATTCACCTCCTGATCACCCTCAACCGTCGATCGGGACTTATCTTTAACGCGTCCGACACTTCCTCTTAGCCCTGCTCTTCCGATTTTCAGACTATCCTGCTGCCGAGCCTTACCCTACACACACCGTCAGCTCCTTATGTTACCTACTTGACACTTCTCAACGAGGCCAAAGAGTGCAAGGAACACCCACGCCAAAAATTTAATTGGGTGTTAACGTATTGTTTTCCCTTTTGGCCACATAATCACTTCACCATCTACAAAATCAACTCTAAACCCTTTTTTAATTTGTAAGAGGCTTCTCCCATTCCTTTGATGGGGTACTGTACCTTGTGAGAATAGTATTTTTGGGTAAGACAAGAGAGTGAATCCTTATGTCTTGCCATATGTTTGGAAGCACCACTGTCTATAATCCAAATGTCACTTCTATGAGTAATTGCTTTAGTGAGGGATGAAATTAGGACATAGTTTTCACTAGAGTCTTCATTCTCTGTGATCCTTTCCTTGTCTGATTCATTTTCTTCAGTTGCATGGGCATGGTACTTCCGATTCTTCTTCCTAAACTGACCTTTGTTAGGAGGACATTATCTAGAAATGTGTTCCATCTTATGACATGAGTAACATTCAAAAGATGTGTAATCCATTCTAGATTTTTTCTTGGAGTTAGGTAATCTTTTGGGAGATGAACCTTGACTCTTCCTTTTAAATATTCCATTCTTGGTGTGTGTAGCTAGAGCCTGATCTTCATTGTCATTTAGCTTCTTTTCTCTATTAATTATCCTTCCTTATTCTTGTACACATTCTTCCCATAGTTTGATGGATTTGGTTAGCTTTATTCTAGCACATATTCCTCTAATGAAGGAATCCTATTCTCTAGGGATACCATTCAAAGTGGCCATCATCACTTCTTGTTCTTCAATCATATCACCAATGGAATCCAATTGTTCTTTGATATGAGATACTCTAGAGAAATATGATTTTATGGTTTCTATCTTCTTTATCTTCACACCTTTGAGTTGGTTTCTCAAGGTCATTCTTCGATTGATGTTCTTACCTTCAAACATATTAGTTAGTTCATCAAAAAATTATTTAGGAGTATTCTTTGAAGATATGTGGGAGATCAATTGATCCTTGATAGAGTTAGCTATGATCCTTTTTACTTTGATCATATCCTTTTTGTGTTTGGCCTTTGCCTCTTCTCCTTCTGGTTCCTTGACATCTTCCTTGATAAAGCTATCTAGGTCATGTTATTCAAGGATGAGCATGATTATGTACTTTCATGCTATGAAGTTTTCTGCTCCCTCAATATTTTCATTAATCTTGGTACTGTTTGTCATCTTTAATGAAAGAGAACCTCAAATGGAAATAGAGGAGATCGTACTTACCAGTTTGAGGACCTTTTTGGAGCCAACTTCAGGATGACCTAGGGTTTGGCCAGGAACCCCTAATTTTCCAACTGTGATCACTTGTATATTTGAGAGTAGGAAAATATGCTCCTCCTCAAGGAGAGCTAGAGTGTATCTTTCTTTTCTGGAGTCTGAGGACGGAACCTTGAAAAATATGATTCCCTAGCTTCCCCCGGCAGCAGTGATAGGTCAAAAAGTGAAAATTCTCAGAATGAAAAAATTCTTCGACAGAAAGATGCACCCTCCTAGGTCGAGTTGAGTGGACCTTCTTTTTTAACTAATCTATGGTGGGAGGTATCTAGAATAGTAAACCCTATCTTATCAAATTGTCGGATGAGCTGTTGCACAATGTCTTCTTTCAGGTTACCTCTGATTCCATGTTAAGATTTTGAAAGATGTTATACCAAAATAAAAAGATCTCTGAAATAATAACAAGCACAACAGAACAAAAAAGAACATAAATATTTATCCTAGGAAACCCTCATGGGGAAAAACCCAGCAAAAATTACTCTATATAGACTTCACCCAAGACCAGTGTAAGACCTAATAACAAGACTAGAATGCTTCCTCTCCTCCAGATGGAGCATCTCTTCTCTCTCCAGTGCAATTGCTTGATTTTTCTACTTGTCCAAATGAGGGTGCCTCTCCTATTTATACAGTTCAACTGAGAAGCCTAATAACCCAACCGGGCTGACTGCTCCTTGCTTCCAGGGCTGACTTTCCTTGGAAGACTCAAAAATACATTTTAATAATACTTTAGTGGGTACTACTAACCCGACTTACAACGGAGGTTGTACCTCAAGACTTTACATGACGAATTTCATCAATGACATCCCTAATTGGAGGAACAACATCTTTGAAAGGGGTAATAACAATAACAATACAAAATATAATATCTTCCACAGTTACATTTCTTTAACATGGGTTACGGTATTTGAAAACAATGGATTCCATCTTCGATGGACTTCCAGCCACTTGATCTCAAATACATAGAAATATTACTATAAAAAGAATAATCATGATTCATATATAACTTGAATTCCTACTGTAACTAGTTCTAAACAGATAAGAAATAGAACAGGGAACCTAGCACCACTGTCGAGAAAACAGAAATTAAATAGTCGTTCCTCCCAACCAACTCCTAGAGCATCCATGTCTCACTTGCTCTAGAACCTCCGAGCCAGTTCGTTGAACCACAAGAGAAAAACCCACTTAATGCGCGATCTCTTGCATTATCATATTAATTCGTCATCCACTGCTAGCCTCCTACTTGCTAAATGGACATATTATTATATACTATTTTTCCTAGGACTTGGTCATTTATGAGCCTCCTTCTCTTTAGCACTCCACAAGGAGTTGTGACCTGATTTTGGGGAAGATGCCTCCTTCATATTGAGTTCTCACTCAACAACTTCAACCACTTGTCTTTCCTCTTGTGGGTAAACAAACACTCTTTCAACAACAATTTCAGTTCTGATTCCCTCCAATATTTTTAACTAATAAAAGAATAATCCATTACATTTACTTTTGACTTCTTGTCAATTTTTTTAAAATAAAATATTCGAAAAGAATTAAATAACAATTTATTTAATCTTGGTGTATTACATTATTCTTCATTATATTCAATTCTAGGATTGATATAATGTTAACATTCCATCAAGGACAATGGAACACTTTCTTCATTTATTTACTTACTAGGAGATAATGAATTGAATTTATTCTCAACCATCAGAGTTCCATTGCTCTATAGGGTCTGCACTAATTTGTAGCACTTGGACTCTTCTCACATGGATTGGGGCATACCCAACATATTCACCACTTTTCCTCTTCTGTCCTTAGCTCAAACACATATTTTTTTCAAGATTCACCCATAGGTAAGGTATCGGGGCTTAAGAGAGGGAACTACATTATTTCCCATTTTTCTTAAAGAAAGTCTCCAAGATTATAATATTCTTTCAAATTTTCTCTTTGCAACGGTTATCCATGCATGTTGACCCATGTTTCCCTTCATGAGACAATGATGAAATAGTCATAATCATCGTCGTCATCATCATCATCATCATCATCAATATTGATCCCACATATGAGGCTAGTTTAAATGCAATATTTGTTGTACTTGAAGTGATTCCTACACATAACATTTTGAAGAATTGTGACACAAAACATAGATATCCTCACCATTATATTAAGAAAATAGTTATTGATTATTTAACAATGAAATATACATGTAACTAATAATCAATTTAAGAATAATTTGTAGAAATACTATAACAACAACAAGCACATAGAATTAGTTTTATACACATTACCATGATAAAATATCCAAATCTCCTTCAACAATTTGGCTAGCCATGGATTTTCTCCATTAATATTTAAGAAATAGTTCTTACAAAAAATTGCACAAGTGAAGGTCCCCTTATATTCTCCTCACATTGCATACAGTTGGCCTCTTTCCTATGGTGTGATATTCCAATAAATCCCCGCTCCACTGCTCATGGTTGGATCCAGTTCAGGTAGAAATCCATGTAGTTATGAGTGTTTCTCGATTAGTTTATTTCCCAATTGGAAAAGATAATTTGGTGAGGAATCAAGGCCTAATGGCTAGGACTTATGTTTCAAGTCTAAATTTCCAAGCCTTATGTTGTTCGAGGGTCGATGGTATCCCGAAAAGTCTCAACTGTTGAAAGTCAAAGACATTGAACCAGTTGGTTCATCAATAGATCTAGCACTAGTAGGTAGGTGTTTACTTATAAGAATCTTACCTAGAATCATACTTAGCAGCAACATAAGTAGCAAAGGCATATCTTGGTTTACCTAGTCCTTGAAAAAACTATCTTGAAATTACGGGGTTTATGAAAATCACTTCCCCGAAGGATTCCCATCGGAGGAACTATTTTTTATAAACATCAGCCACATGATAAAGGGACAATATCCTCACAATACATATATATAGTTTGATGTGCATGATTTCTTCCCTTTGGCCCTAAACCATTTTGAAAGTATTTTGAAGGAGTATAAATATAATCCATCAACCTTGCCCTTATTACTCTTGGATTGGTTTCAATGACTGCTTTCTCCAACTAAATATTATTCTCCAATTCTTCCATGCATAATTTATTGTACAGGTCTGGGTGCATCTAACTTGTCAATAAGGTGTAAGTGTAACCTCTTTACTACTCTTCCCACTGCTTGGAATAGTTGCAATTGTTTGTACCAAGTACTTTGAATGTTATTCTCCATCTTGAAAAAATATTAATTTCCTTGTGGCATCAATGTGCAATAAATATCTTTCTTGTTCATCCTTGGTAACTATTTAGGGAAATTATTCTCATTGTATTTCCTTTTCCTTATAACTTTGTCAAAACCGACCTATGTGATTTCTCGTTGATATTTCTTTACTTCCGATCTCTTATAGAAATTCTGGAGGTGAAATACATATTCTTCCAATTCCAACAAATTGTTATATAATGTTCCAGGCTTAGTCCAAGAAATGCAATATGTCCTCCCATTACTTATTGCAAGTATGTCATAAAATTAGAGTTTTGGATATTTGTCTCAAGAATCTCTAAATATCCCACATATTTGTTGGATGTTGTGTTTTCCTATTCTTCTTATCTTTTCTTTTTGTCTTCTTTGTCATGCTTGGCCTTGGTCCTAATAGTTGCTTATTCTTGTTCTTTTTTTTATCTTATCTTTCCCAACTACTTGCTCTTTGGTCTCTTACTCAATATTATTTTTTCTCTATTTGTCCTTATGTACGTAGTTCATTTTTATCACAGCCTCTTCATAGGATTGGGATCTTTAGTATATATTTGTCCATGTTGATAACACAACTTATAACCCAACATATTGAAATGGTTTACAACTATGCCTAGGGGATCATGTCTCTTGAGTATTTCACTGAAATGATAAGCTGCTAAGGCCTTTACTGCTGTTGTTGTTGTTTTAGTAGTGAAAACAATGTAAGTTCGTGTGGCTACTAGTGATGAAGGCCATGGCGATTGTAATGGTAAAAAAATGTTTTACTGTAAATTATTGAACTTCCACTTTCTAAAATACAAATAATCCATGAGTTGATAAAATAGATATGATGATAATTATATTGAGGATCGCCTTTATAGGCTTGAGCATGTGTAGTGAAGGGTTACAACCTTTCACTTAGTAATTTATAACTATAATTAATATATTATTTTATATTTGTTATTCTCTTCGTTAAGAATTAAGTTATTTAATTATTAGTAGTTATTTATTATATATATTTGTTCATTACATTGCCTCTCCCTTAGAATTGCTTTGTCCTCAAAGCACAATTATGGAAGACTTTATCCCTTTTTCTTTCTCGTAATGCTTTCTCATGACATTGTGTGTTGGTAGTTGCAACACTCAACGAAATAAGACGATACATTATTTTAAACATTGTGTGGAAATGTTGCATCATTTTTGAAGTCGTCCATCCGAGCTCTACCTTTAATAGAATTGTTTGCGATTCGATTGTCGGGAGTTGTCGATTTTGTCTTTGCTCTTTGTAGGAATAATACTGGTAATTTTCCTTTTGATCTTGTTGTCTATCATAATGACTCTTGTGATTTGGATTGCGATATGGAACTCGAATCTCCTATGAATTGTTTACTAGAACTTCAACTTTTGGTGTTTCTACCGATTTTTTTAATTGTTTTTCGAAACCATTTTGTGTTGATGCTTGTAGCGATGTGACAATAAGATTATTCTTTTGAACCTTGATGACCTTTGGATTGCTTCCCTTTTCTGATGTTTGAACTTGAGCCTTTGATGAATTCTATATTGCGTTAGTCATCGTCTCTTTGTCGACACTTTATATCTTGCAATCTAGATTTTCTTGTAAAGATTTATTCTCCTGCTTTAGCTTCCTAACTTGTATAAGTATGTCTTGATTAACTTCCTTTTAGTGTAAGCGTTCTTCTTTATAGTTTGACTTGAAAATTTCATATTGATTGCCTTTATATTTGGGTTCACTTTCTTTTAAGTTTTTTATTTGCTCTAACAATTCCTGATTAACCCTTTTTGAAGAAGAGCTTTCTTCATCTTTGCATGATAATTCTCTTTGAAGATCTCTATTCTCCTCTTCTAACTATTGATTGCATTGAAACGTATCCTTTGCCTTCTTGATTTGCAAAAGTAATTTTTGGTTATGATCTCGTAGATGAGATATCTCTTCTTTTTTACCTGCAATAACCTTGGTGAAATCGTTATGTATTGTCTGTATTGATTTCTCATTCCCCTCTGATAACATCTTTGGTATTTCTTTGAATTCTTCAGGTGATGCTACCTCTGATTCTGTCTTCATGTTAATGTCCGACAATGTGATTTTTTTCTTTTTGTAGGGGAATGTTAGAAACTTTTTTTCAGCATTTAAGATAAAAGTCCCCAATGTTTTTAGCCACAGTAATCCCAAAACCAGGTCACCTTTACTACTCCACAAGGATTTCACTATAAATTGTGAAACACCAGTATAATCTCCAATGTTCCATTGTAAATTGTTTATTGCATATTCTTTGTTATTAGAAAAGTATAACCTATCACTTATATTTGTCCTTGGAATCACTAACTCATTAGAAAATTCATCACTAATATAATTATTGAGTTCGTCGGGAGCAATAGAAATAGTAATGTATTTCCCTCTAATTGTTCCTTTTATTTGAAGTAACATTGAAACATAAGTTTTTAAAGTGCTTGGAAATCTTCCTTTTTTTTTCCCATAAGACTCCATTTTCTTTTATTTGTGTCAAAATTTTATTTATTTATTTTCGGACCTTTACTTCTTTATATGCTTTAAAATATTCACCTTCCAAATTCTAGTCCTTAACTTTCATTTTTTTCCAATAGTTTTGTAAAATGCTAGTAGATTGGCTGGTCGGGAGGAATGAGTGTCACCTTCCCCACCTAAGTTCTAATCTCACTTGCTTCTTAGTAGCAATTATTATGCACTTTTAGATTTTTTTTCCCTTTAAGTTTTGTAAAATGTGAGTAGATTGGGTGGTTGGGAGGAATGGGTGTTACATTCCCCACCTAAGTTCAAATCTCACTTGCTCTTCACTAGTAATTATTATTCACTTTTATATTCAAACCCAAACCCACTTTAAGAAACCACATGTGGTTTCACTTTTATCATTTTGTTTTTTAACTTTTATCTTTTTTTTAAGGACAATGTCCTATTTTTTGGGGAAACCTTAATAGTGGTTAAAAACCAAATTTACACATAGTGTAAATAATGTCCAAGGGTTGTATAGCTCTGATACCATTGTAACGGTAAAATACCATTTACTGTAACTTCTCGAACTTCCACTTTCTAAAATACAAATAATCCATGAGTTGATAAAATAGATATGATGATAATTACATTGAGGCTCTCCTTTATAGGCTTGAGCATGTGTAGTGAAGGGTTACAGTCTTTCACTTAGTAATTTATAACTATAATTAATATACTATTTATATTTGTTACACTCTTCGTTAAGAGTTTAGTTATTTAATTATTAGTAGTTATTTAGTGTTTATTTATTATATATTTTTGTTCATTACAACGATTTCTCATATTTTACTAACAATGCTACAAGTCCATGTGCAAAGGTTTGATAGGCAATATCTATAACAATTAGCTTATCTATGATGAACTTTGGTAAAATGTGCAGAGGATTGGATGCTCCATATATTCTCAAATAAGTGTATGTTCCTATCATGTACCAACCACCCAATGTATTGACTATATGCATTGTTTCATCCATCATACATGGGCTTACTTGTAAAGTGACCGACATATACAAAGGGAGTAGTAAAATTGTCACATAGTCTATTAATCTCAGTCTTATATTTATGTTTGCACAAAACTTGATAATAACATTGATACAATAAATAATTAGAGAGCAAGATAAGATTAAGATTCTATAAAGAGGTTATTAACCCTAATTTGCTAAAATAATAAGAAAATCAACACTTCTAAAATAATAATAAATTCTTATGAGCTCCAAATTGAAATAGGGGGCTCAAAAATCCCTAAAATTCCCCGCAATGGAAGAATTTGTCATTTTTGTGATAATAAGAAGGAAGAGAAAGAAAATAACTTTCTCTTAGAGTGTCCTATGTATATCCATAGTGTATCCACATTACATTTCAATTTCAAAATATTTTCTACAATAAGAGCCTTCTTATTAACTCATGAAAAATATGAAGATTTAGGAAAACTTCTCTTCAATCTTTTCGATCATAAAAATATTTTTTTAAGCAAGCCAAGTAATATCTAGAATGTTCTTTTTTTAAATTAAGGTCTATTAAATCAAAATTAGGCTCAATAAACATTAGGAATCAACACTATCATCATTTCTCTAACTAAAATATAATTTCTTAATAGTTATCATATACCAACCTAAATTAATAACCATTTAAATATCTAGAATATAATTCCAAAGTCGAAAAGACTAAAACCAATCTTAGTAAATAAAAATTATTTGTTTCTTTGAACAACCACTTAACTTGTGGTTGGTGAACATGGATAGGCCACAAGTTAAGTCCACGAAGTGTCCCTTATCCATGCCTCAATTACCAGTTATCACATGTAAACTGATATAGATATATATTGAATTTGAAATGACTCCCATTAAAATAAATCTTGAGAAATAAGCTTGTCTCATCTTAGTGTAATCTAGGAAGATGGCCCTTCTTCATCCACCCCAAATTGTAAAATATAAACATCTCACACTACAAAAATTTAAACACTATAATAAATTAATAATAATAATAATAATAATTTCTTTTAAATAAAAGAGAAAATATTTCATTCATTTGAAATAACATAAATAAAACTTAAAAATATGAAATTAATAATTTTTCTTAGATACTTATACATGAAAAGATAAGTTGAAAGTATTTATTTTCATATTGAAATAGATATTATTAATTAGAATTTCATTTGATTGTATTGATGGAAAGCATTTAAATATTTTTTGAAAAATTACATTTAAAAATTATGTTATAAAATCAAAATTAAAATTAAGAAGAAATAAATGTTATTAAAAGAAAAGTACATGAGGAGTTTTTGGTTGGAATGGAGCACAATAAATCTAAAATTTGTGTTGTTTAAATCATTTTTTTAATGTATATATGGATGCGAGGTACTCAAAAACCCTAAGAACAATCAGATTACGCAAATCTTATACATTAAGTTGTTTGAGAAATCTACCATCAATATATCTTTTACATAAATATGATTAAAAAAATAATTTTAATAAAATTAGAAAAAACATAAACACTATTTCATTATCAAATTGAAAATATAATCAACATATCTTCCATATTATGATTGAAAAAAAACAATTTAATAAAATTAAAATAACCATAAAAACTATTTCATTATATTAAATTTTAAAAAAATTATATATTATGATATTTGGGAAATCTATAACCAACATACCTTACCTTAACATAGATATGATTGGAAAAAAAAATAAAAAAAAAATAAAACGCTTTATAATCAATGATTTCGGAAGTTTATATTCAACATAGGTATGATTTGAATAATTTCAAATCAACATAAACATAGACATAGAAATATTGAAAAAAAATGATAAAACAGAAGTTATAAAATTACTTAGAGCACATCAAATCAAAATGGGTAGATCACTCGTAAACCTGATGTCACATTCAAATATTCAACCAAAAAAAAACGTACATGTATTTATTCATACAAAATTTAACATGTCGTCTTACTTTTGTGTTAAATTAATGATGTTTATGAGATACCGATCTCAAATTGCTTATTATGTTAGGGTTTTCCCATTAAGAAAATGGCAAAGTCCAATCGCTGTGTTCAACTACGCCTATAGGTGGTGTTTTACAATTTCTTTGCTTTCATTTTTAATATGTTTACTAGGGCTTTGATGGCCCAAATGGTTGGGAGACTATACCATAGTCTTGGTCCCATCCTTATTGTAATAAAGGTTTCAATTAAAGGTTTAGAAGGAAAAGGGCCTTACCATAGTCTAAGAAAAAGGACCTCGTCCTAATACACGAAGGTGCAAGGTGCTCAAAGTGTAAACGTATATTGTCTAAGCCATAGTGGCCAATCTTAATATTATACAACCCTTCGTTGGTTTACCATACAATGGTTTTTATTGTATAATATGTTATTTCAATGGTTAATATGCAATGGTTTATGTGATAATCATATGGTTCTCGACATAGTTGAAAAGGGATTGCAACAATGATTGATATGCTATTATTGTTCTGGCTGAGGTTTAAAAGCGATGTACCTTTGAGTTGACTTGCCTTAAAGTGTGTCCTAGCTGTGAGTTGACAGCGCAACCATGTCTCCATGCTGGCCTCTTGACTACATCCTGGTCGTACACTTGTAAGGCTCTGTTGTTTAGGGTTTTTGGTGGAAGTTTAATGTGGATTTTGTTGTATGAACCCTGCATTATGTTGTTTGGTCTATAAAAAGGAGAGAGTCGAGCTCTGCTCTTGTTAATGGCGAAATACTGTTGGTTCTTAGTGTAACCTCTGCTCGTGTTTGATGTCGGGTACTTGGTTTCTTTGCCAAGGTAATTTGGTGCATGTTCATGACGTCCATGGCCGTCTGTGTAACATCCCCTCAGAGCATGACTGGAAACGACAGAGTGTAAGTAAAGACACTGTAAGTATTTCCCTAGCCTCGTCAAATTTTTAGAAAGGTTACGACTTTTCCTATCTTACCTCTAGGTTATGAAGAAAGTTAAATTATATATATATATATATATATATATATATGCAACGTTGAAATCCTTTTGTGGAACCTACTAAACTTTTAACATTTAAATGATGAGTTGCAATTGGATGAGCAATAAATGCCTTTGTATTTAGAAATTTTACAACGAGGCCTTCGCTTTTAGTAAAGTAAAACGAAACCCCATGAATTAAAGGAAGCTTACTAATAATCTTAACAAGTAGTTAATCGTATTCTCGTATTCTCAACGAATACACCACCATGTTGAATTTTGTTTTCATGCATTGGTCCTTTTGGAGTTATTCTAAGTCCTATTTTTATACTTTGATATTTTGACACATAGGGAAAGGAGGGACAGAATCTTCTTATTTTTCAAACGTGTCAATTATGGACTCATGGCTCTGCAATGTGTCCTCATGGGAAATTAATTTGTTATCCCATTAAAACTGAAAGTTTTGATACTCGCCTAAGTATTCATTAACTTATTTTTATATAATTTCCAAATCTTAATAGTTAGCTTATAAGCATTAAATAAGCTCCTAAACTAAACTTAGGATGTGGTTTAATTGTAGGAATGCTTGTAGTGTAAGTGTTTATTTAGATGAACACTCAAACTATGATTTATTTACGTCATGATAAAAAGGTGTATAAAGGAACAAATATACAAAGTAATCGAAATTGTAGAAATAAAATACCAGTTAATATATCATCCTTGAAATAATTGATTTATTCAATAGTTTGGTTACGATAATGGAGATCTCAAAAGGGAATGAGTAGAGCCCTTATTTCAAGGGAGGAGATGTGAGAGTAATGAGAGTATTGATATGGCTTGGATAACAGGAACACCGCCCAAAAAAAAGGGATCTTGGTCGAGAAAGAAGGCATCACATTCAGTGAAAGAACCGAGTGGTTTCTTCCACTACGCGCCTTTGTATAATGTTAGGAAGTCCATTAAATCGGTAACAAGGGAGCTCGGCGCTGATAGCGGGGGAAAGATCTGCTAGGATAAGGATCGATGTTGAGAAACTTATTTAAAAGAAAAATATAGAAGAATCAAGGGGGGGAAATACAGAGAGAAAGTGAATGTAAAGGCTTTGTATGTACTGGAGCAAGTGAACGGATACCCGCAGTTGAACCTTTCATTGATGCTTTGACCATATAAGTTTTTCAAAAAGTAATTTTCTCGATTTCCAGACTATATGTATAATGATAAGTGGAGTTATGGTTGGGGTTTTTAGATAGTTTTTTTTGATATGCATTCTTTGCTTTGGAAATTTAGGAAGCTCGACAACCTCTAAAGTTAGAGGATCAGCCAGTTTTCTCGTACTTTGTCTTTTTGTTAGTGTGCTAGTATTTAGAAGGAGGGCCATTTCCACAAGTTGTATTTTCATGGAAATATGTCCAAGAATTTTCAATAATGACTAAATTTTATATATATACAGTAGTATTAGGTGAGTTCCCTTCGAGAGGATTGATACTACACCTTACGCGCCTTTGATTATTGTTAATATATATATATATATATATATTCAACATCTAACAAAGCTGGGTGAAAATCCCTTTTGAAATATTGACCCACGTTTTTCTTTGAAGACTACACTGCTACAAAAAACGACTTTTGTGAGGTTCCACTTCTCTTAAAAAATATTCCATGAATCTCAATGGAGATTATGTGCGATGCTTTGTTTGTTTTTTTCTCACCTCTATTTACTCAAAGGAGATGACCCATGCTAGGATTTGGTGTCGTTCTGAGTTTTATTTTATAAATTATATGTTGGGTGTAGTTATGTTGATAAGTGGTTGATCTCTGAGAGATTTGACCCCAGGCTAAATAATTATAAATATTACTACTATTACTACGCTAGAATTGTTGGTTGGTCCAGGAAAGATGGGGAATTTCACATCATATAAACGCATACATCTAATAAAAGATTGCCGAGTGTAATGTAATTACGACCTTCCTAGAAGTGGAATTCTACTATACACACATTCGTGTTGTTGTGAATTAAAATGCTAAACAACTGAGTGCTCTATTCCTGGTTGGTTTTTGGTTGAATAGTTATGTGGTTCGCGCCAAGTGTCTTTTCCTTTTCTTACTCTATGTCAACTATTTTGATAGCTGAGTTCCCATTCATATTAGCTTAAGAATGGGTGAAGGTGGAAGAAAATAAATAAATAACTATTGGATCAAGTTTTTGGTTTTATATTTCTTTATGATTATACAATAAGCATGCCATAATTCCATATTTGTATAGATTATGTGGGATTGTATTAGCTACCTTCTTATGACAATCCTTTCATGTATTTAGGTTAGTTAGGTAAAAGACTTTTGGATTTATTGCTTTTGATTGAGGATTTGGTGGGTTAGGTGAAAACCTTTGTTGTCTGTCAATAGATTTTTAGCATTTAATACAACTCTCGCAAAACTTTGGAAATGATTATTTTATTTGTTATTATTGAAGTGAGTCCTTGATTACAACATATATGTTTGGATGCAATAAAATATGATATGAATGAACTGTGTATCTTGCCTCCTGTCAATAGTACTTGCTATTTAGTTTGTGTGGTTTTCTTCAGCATCAATCCTTTCCATTTAATGCGTCTTTTCGTATGGTGGGTATGCGGCACTTGTATGGAGGAAGAAATTCTAAGTGGAACATCCTATCCATTTAAATGGTAAGCCCAGCTTGTACTCCTTGTTAATGAATTGTTCCATTCTATTCATTACTAAAATACTCAAAAATAGTTTAAAGTAGTTTGGACTATATATTGCTAGTTTATTTGTAAATGAGTTGTTCCATTTGAATGGATGAATATTCATGGCGAAAGAGATTGGCAGTGGATGTGCCATGAAATAGTGAATTACTCAAAAGTATTTTAAATTAGTTTGGATTATACAATGCTAGTTTATTTTAAATGAGTTGTTCCATTTTAATTGGCGAGTACTCTCGGTGAAAGAGATTAGCAGTGGACGTACCGCGAAATTGTAAATATTCTCTTGATAAAATAATATAAAGACTAACAAGCTTTGGTGGACTAGCCTCATGGATGGGGTGAACCACGTATATGATGTCTCTCTTGTTGCTTATGTTTGAATATACTCATTTTCATGATGGTAATTAATGCATGGATGATGCACAACAAATGATTCATGATACATTTTCTATACTCATACAATGGGCTATGAAATATACTCGCAAGCATACAGTTAACAATATACTTCGTATAGGAAAGCTACTTGGATAAGTTAAATGTATTAATACCTTTTGTTTAACATTTTGATTTCAAGATAAAGAATTAATATCTTGATTTAAAAGTAAGTAATCAATAATTTGCATGATCTTCCTACCATGGTATAGATTGGGTAAAGTGCTATTAGTTTTTACAATTATGCGATTATACACTCTGAATAGATTAACATAGTTGACTTGTTGGTTATAGTAAAAAGCAAAAAATTTACCCCATTTTCCCAGAATTTACATGGAGGAACTTTGGGTTCGTTATAAATGGTATCAGAGCTCTAGTTGCAACACTTGGGCCTTTATGGGAGGAACGCAAATGAGAAGGCACAAGTTGGATAAAGTAATGATTGGGTGGTTACAAATAACATAAAGCAATAAGGTAAATATTGGGGAAGACTTTCTCTCTCGTACTACAAGTCGGTTGTATTATAAGGGATGAACTGTAAGTATATAACTAATCCATATTGAACTCACTAATGTGACCATTAGAATGCAGATTAAAGCAAGTAGAAAAAAAATTATTATTTATTTTATATATGTCTTTCTCCTTGTCATGATGAATGCA
Organism: Pseudotsuga menziesii; assembly: GCA_001517045.1. Lineage (NCBI taxonomy): Eukaryota > Viridiplantae > Streptophyta > Pinopsida > Pinales > Pinaceae > Pseudotsuga > Pseudotsuga menziesii. The sequence goes on from LPNX011068154.1 coordinate 58,179, forward strand.
TTATAAGTTTTGAAATTCATTTAGTAGGAGATGAAATGACGAAGGCGAACTAACCTTGCAATTTTTGTGTGATAGGAAGTAAATGAGGGGTGCAAAGTTCCTTCGAGAAATCTATGGATGGACGAGGATTATGCTCAAACTAGAGTGACTAGTTGGTCATCTAAAACAAGATAAGTACCCTTTTCGGGTTTTGAGTATAAACATGATTTCAATAAAGATAAATTTGGTTCAGCATTATAAAAAAGGACCTTAGAATATTGTTAAATGCATAGTACATAGATTCATTTCAATATAGTGTTGTGGACCACTAAATAGAATGTTTATACTTTGGGAATTTGAAAGGAATAACTTAGATGACAATTAAACTATTACAAGGAAAAACCCTAAGAAGAAAGATCTAGACGTTAAACCACGACAAACTTTGTAAAAAAAATTTTAAAAAGAGGACAACCATTCTTCTTTAGTCATATGACCTGTCCCTTGTATCTCAAGTATTTGAATGATAACCCGTGACAAATTGGAGGTGTCAGATCAAAGGAAAACTGTGTGTCTTTAGAAAAATGCATTACTAGGAAAATCATTTGTTGAGGACATTAAACATTAATTAAAAGGAATTGTGGTTATAGTTTCAAAGTGTCCTTAATATTTTATGAAGTGCCTCTTTAAAAAATTTCAAATGCTAAATGATAGCACTTCCATTTTCACACATGATTGTAAAAGTGTTGATTGAAAACGTAGTAAAAGATCTTGTTAGTCTAGACAATAGGCAGATGACTACTTAATATTCCAGTCTGAAGAAATATTGACCCTTTTTTGCGTATGTTGTTTGTAATGGATTAATGGGTTGTAAAAGTAAGTGACTAAATAGAACATGTTGGAATTGATTTTTAGAGATACAACCACTTATGGGTAAATGGAAATTACTATTCTTGGTTGACTTGGTATGGGTATATGATTATCTAAAAAGCTAAGAGGAATTCTTCTACAACTAAAATTTTTACCTTATGACTATGTTATGAATTGTTGCGTTAACAAATAGTTTTGGATACTATTGGTATTTCTTGTGACGTTATGAAAAACGAGATCTTTGAAACTGCTCATTATTGTGAGTTGAGTTTTAACAAAGGAAGCTCATTTGGAAAGTTGGGTAACGATGATATGGGTATGTACCTTTACGATTGTACATATACTAATAATATCATCGTTATGCAAGGAATGGGGTGATTCAAATCATTATATTGCACTTATTAATTTTAATTAGGCAAGAAATCGGTTGTTTATGCCTATTGAATAAAGATAACATATAAAGTTGATTGACATTGTTTATCAGTGGGAACCATTACATGAAATATTAATTGTTATACAATTTGATATTGTGACTAACTATTCATGGCAAAGTGCAAGCATCACGGACTTGTTTATGGAAATAATATAAAGAGCCATGATGGGAACCAAAGTTCCATGACTGCAAGCAACCAAATGACATGAGGGACATTTGGAACATGTGAAACTAAAAAGAAGTATGTGCAGGAGGTACATGTTTACATATATGTACAGGAGGTACATGTTTCCCCTCGGCCAGCTAAGCACTAGTATGCATCCTAGGGACACCTAGGTGTAAGACATAAGGTTAGATTTCCTTTCCATGTGAATTTATGTTGTAAAAGACTATCATGTGAGTAGGGGCTATGTGAAGACCCTCCAGGTATCATGGTGTTGATAAATGAAGCGTTTGAGCTCGGTGAAGCACCCTGAATAGTAGAGGTAGGAGATACGCCTGAGAAGGGGCATCGTCTTCGTGTTGGGTAGCTTGGATTAGTACTTGGAGTACTGTTGGCACTGTGTTTGTTTGGATGGAGGGAATCCAAGAGGAACCAAAAGGTATTTAATAATACTTGTAAAAAAGTATATGCATTTTCGTTCCTATGAGGTAATGTGCTTATCTATCGATAAATAAAGTAAACCGGAATACTTGAAACATTATAAATACTAAAATTAAAAAGTGTTGGATTATTGATTTATGCCTAAACAGTTGATGTTGATCATAGTAGACATACAGCAGTATGTTTCATATTTCGGGTTGATGGACTAAAAACACATGATGGTATCCTGTTAATCTAAAGGATTAAAGTACGCATGAAGAATTTCCATAAAGGTGACACTCTAAAAGAGGATGAGTAAAACATGTTTTTAGTTTTGCAATATTCTATTGAAATTGGAAGTATGTAGGGATATGATGATATTCTGGGTAGATGTTGTGATACCTTACAGAGTACAGGTTATAAAGGATAAAATCTAGTGGGAATAAAAAAGAACTGAAGGCAATCAAAGCAAAGATGAAAACATCACAAAGGATGCAGAAGAAATCAATAAGAACCTGAATGGAAGTGAACACAAAATCTTGGTAGGATACGCAAAAACGAGGACAATGTTACTTTTAAGGGGGAAAGCATGTAACATCCCCTCAAAGCATGACTGGAAACAATAGAGTGTAAGTAAAAACACTGTAAGTATTTCCCTAGCCTCATCAAATTTTTAGAAAGGTTACGACTTTTCCTATCTTACCTCTAAGTTATGAAGAAAGTTAAATTATATGAATATATATATATATATATATATATATATATATATATATGCAAGGCTAAAATCGTTTTGTGGAAAGTACTAAACTTTTAACATTTAAATGATGAGTTGCAATTGAATGAGCAATAAGTGCCTTTCTATTTAGAAATTTTACAACGAACACTTAGTAAAGTAAAACGGAACCCCATGAATTAAAGGAAGCTTACTAAGAATCTTAACAAGCAGTTAATAGCAGACATTCACAAGCAGCTAACTTTTCATATTATTACCAAGAATCTTAACATATTCACAGGAAGCTTACTTATAATCTTAACAAGCAAGGTAGCTCACCCCATAGAGACTGTGTAAACATTCGGGTTTAACTCACAAAGAAAGTGCGCTGTTCCCACCCAATCAAGGGTCTATTCCATCTTGGCAATGAATGAGCAATAAACACCTTAAGAACATTTATAAAAAAGAAATATATGATAGAATTCCTTTCGATATCGTATTCTCGACGAATACACCACCATGTTGAATTTTGTTTCCATGCATTGAGCCTTTTGGAGTTATTCTAAGTCCTATTTTTATACTTTGTTCTTTTGACACATAGGGAAAGGAGGGACATAATATTCTTATTTTGAGATGTGTCGATTATGGACTCTTGGCTCTACCATGTGTCCTCATGGGAAATTAATTTGTTATCCTATTAAAATTGAAAGTTTTGATACTCTCCTAGGTATTCAATAACTTATTTTTATATAATTCCTAAGCTTAATAGTTAGCTTATAATCATTAAATAAGCTCCTAAACTAAACTTAGGATGAGATTTAATTGTAGGCCCTACTTGTAGTGTAAGTGTTTATTTAGATGAACACTCTGAAAACTATGATTTATTTACGTCAAAATAAAAAGGTATATAAAGGAACAAATATACAAAGTAATCGATATAGTAGAAATAAAATACTAGTTAATATATTATCCTTGAAATAATTGATTCATTCAATAGTTTGGTTACAATGATGGAAATCTCAAAAGGAAATGAGCAGAGCCCCTATTTCAAGGGAGGAGATCGTGAGAGTAATGAGAGTATTGATCTAGCTTGGATAACAGGAACACCACCCACAAAAAAGGGATCTTGGTCGAGAAAGAAGGCATTGCATTTATGAAAGAAGAGAGTGGTTTCTTCCACTACGTGCCTTTGTTTACTGTTAGGAATTCCATTAAATTGACACCGAGGGAGCTCGGCACTGATAGCAGAGGAAAGATCTGCTAGGATAGGGATCGATGTTGAGAAACTTATTTAAAAGAAAAGTATAGAGGAATCAAGGGGGTGAGATACAGAGAGGAACTTAATGGAAAGGATCTGTATGTACTGGGGCAAGCGAATGGATACCCGTAGTTGAAGCTTTCATTGATGCTTTGACCAGATAAGTTTCAAAAAGTAATTTTATGATTTCCAGATTATATGTATAATGATAAGTGGATTTATGGTTGGGTTTTTTAGATAGTTGTTTTTGATATGCATTCTTTGCTTTGGGCATTTAGGAAGCTCGACAACCTATGAAGTTAGAGGATCGACCAGTTTTCCCATACTTTGTCTTTTTGTTAATGTGCTAGTATTCAGAAGGTGGGGAATTTCCACAAGTTGTCTTTCCATGGAAATATGTCCAATTTGTTTCAATAATGACTTCTAAATATATATATACATACAGTAGTACTAGGTGAGGTCCCTTCGAGAGGATTGATTCTGCACCTTACTCACCTTTGATTACTGTTAATATATATATTCAACATCTAATAGAACTGGACGAAAAACTCTTTTGAATTATTGACCAACGTTTTTCTTTGAATATTGCACTACTACAAAAACGACTTTTGTGACGGTTTGCTTATAAGTGATCCTATGAAATTTCAGGAGGTTCCACTTCTCTTAAAATCTATTCCATGAATCTCAATGGAGATTTCGTGCGATGCTTTGCTTGTTTTTTTTTCTTACCTCTATCTACTCAAAGGAGTTGAACCATGCCAGGATTTGGTGTTGTTCTGAGTTTTATTTTATAAATTATATGTTGGGTGTAAGTATGTTGAGAAGTGGTTGATCTCTGAGATATTTGATCCTAGGATAAATAAATATAAATATTACTACTATTATTATGCTAGAATTGTTGGTTGGGCCCAAAAAGATGGGGAATTTCACCTCATATCAACACATACATCTAATCAAAGCTTGCCGAGTGTAATGTAGTTACGACCTTCCTAGAAGTGGAAGTCTAATATACACACATTTGTGTTGCTGTGAATTAAAATGCTAAATAATTGAGTGCTCTATTCCTGGTCGGTTTTTGGTTGATTAGTTATGTGGTTCATGCCAAGTGTCGTTTCCTTTTCTTACTCTATGTCATCTATTTTGATAGTTGAGTTCCCATTCATATTAGCTTAGGAATGGGTGAAGGTGGAAGAAAATAAATAAATAACTATTGGATCAGGTTTTTGGTTTTAGATTTGTCTATGATTATACAATAAGCATGCCAAAATTCCAGATTTGTATAGATTATGTGGGATTGTATTAGCTACCTTCTTATGACAGTCCTTTCATGTATTTAGGTTGGTTAGGTAAAATATTTTTGGATTTATTGTTTTTGATCGAGGATTTGGTTGGTTAGGTAAAAGCATTTGTTGTATGTTAACAGATTTTTAACATTCAATACAACTCGGGGCAAAACTTTGGAAATGATTATTTTATTTTTTATTATTGAAGTGAGTCCTTGATTACAGCATATACGTTTGGATGTAATAAAATATGATATGAACAAACTGTGTATCTTGCCTCCTATCAATAGTACTTGGTATTTAGTTTGCGTGGTTTTCTTCAACATCAATCCTTTCCATTTAATGCATCTTTTTGTATGGTGGGTATGCGGCACTTGTATGTAGGAACAAATTCTAAGTGGAACATCCTATCCATTTAAATGGTAAGCCCAACTTGTCCTCCTTGTTAATGAATTGTTCCATTCTATTCATTACTAAAATACTCAAAAATAGTTTAGAGTAGTTTGGACTATATATTGCTAGTTTATTTGTAAATGAGTTTTTCCATTTTAATTGGTGAGTATTCCCGGTGAAAGAGATTGGCAGTGGATGTGCCATGAAATAGTGAATTACTCAAAAGTAGTTTTAAGTAGTTTGGATTATACAATGCTAGTTTATTTGTAAATGAGTTGTTCCATTTTAATTGACGAGTACTCTCAGTGAAAGAGGTTGGGAGTGGATGTACCACGAAATTGTAAATATTCTCTTGATAAAATAATATAAATACTAAAAAGCTTTGGTGGACGTATCCTCATGGATGGGGTGAACCACGTATATGGTGTCTCTCTTGTTGCTTATGTTTTATGTTTGAATATACTCATTTTCATGATGGTAATTAATGCATGGATGATGCACAGCAAATGATTCATGATACATTTTCTATACTCGTACAATGGACTATGAAATATACTCGCAAGCATACAATTAACAATATACTTAGTAGAGGAAAGATACTTGGATAAGTTAAATGTATTAATACCTTTTGTTTAACAGTTTGATTGCAAGATAAAGAATTGATATCTTGATTTAAAAGTAAGTAATCAATAATTTGCATGATCTTCCTACCATAGTATAGATTAGTTAAAATGCTATTAGTTTTTACAATTATGCGATTATATACTCTAAAGAGATTAACATAGTTGACTTGTTGGTTCTAGTAAAAAGCAAAAAATTTACCCCATTTTCCCAGAATTTACAAGGAGGAAATTTTGGTTCACTAGAGTCTACAACCCAATGCTTCCCTTAGCCACCTGCTCCATTTCGTCACTGCCTTCTTCGGGTAGAAGAAAGGGTTTTTACTTCTGTAAGTTTTAATTGAAGTTTATTTATTTTTAATGAATTATTGGTATCTCAAAATGTATTGTTGGTTTGTGTAGGAAGAGGAGGAATAAGGATCTTCTTGGAGGAGCCGACCCCTGGCCTCTCTGCAACTTGCACCAGGTAAGGCTAAAGTGTATAATCTTTACATTTGACAAGGTTTGATTACATGTTTTTAACTACCACGAAACTCTTTGTTGCAGGTTGGAATGCTGGTGAGGTAGGCAACATGGTCACCTCCTCCTAGATATGCATCTTAGAACACCTTAGGTAAGAAAAAAAACCCTATCTCTGTTTTTATTTCCATACGGTTTGAATTAAAATCAAAGCACCCACCGTGGCTTAAATCGTAAAGTGGTTTTGTTGCAAGTACTTAAGCCTGAGCTTAAGGAGCTGAGAGGAAAGGAAGACACCAGTTATGCATAAGATAACTGTTGTGTGTTTTGGGTTCCACCCCCACAGAGTTTACACTTTGTTTACAGAGGGATTTTACATCCTTTTTACTTCATAAAGAGTTTAAATGTATTATGTTTATAATTTTGGTGTTTGCGATGATTCTGTGAGTGCCATCACGGATGGTATTACCTCCACATCGCCAGTTTTGTTATTTGTATTTTATGTATAGTTTATAAACCTAGGTGGAATCCATCATAGATGGACTTACAACTATACTCTTTACAATGTGTTTACTATATAATAAATATGGGAATGACCCTTAGGGTCTCTGTTGTGAAAATATTAAGTGGTTATTCTTTTATTTATAGGCCTCTGTCCTTCGATGGTCTTACGGCTGTGCATATGCTTTGATGATATCGTTTTATGATTTAAAACTTAATCTATGTTCATAACACAACTATGTAGAGATAGCAGTATTCATGTTAATATTAACCCATATAAGGGTTTCATTTGGTTTATATCGCACCGGTTTAACTACTATATGCATATGTTGTTTATAATACTTTGTATAGAAATGAAAACCATGACAATGGAATCCATGACAATGGCAGCCATGAAAATGGCTTACGACCATAGTTAATTAACGTATTTAATATTAATGTGACTAGTTGAGTCTTGTAATTTATGTCGAAAAGTTTTGATATGGAAATCATAGTTTAGTGTATGACTGTGATTTGGTTTGGATTTAATTAAGATTTTTTTACTGTAAATATTAAATGCTTGGTGGCCATCATAGATGGGCTTACTGCCGGTCTTTGGAATGAAACACTTGCATCTGAATTGTAGATTTAATATGATTTCCTTGAATCTGGTTTTAACTATTTAACATGAGGTCCGTAAGGGATTAGTTGGATAGTTTATATATTAGTTATGATCATCCTGCAGGTGATTTTTTGTATAATATATGTACTGTATATACATACAACTCTACGACTGTAGATGAGTACAATTTTAGGATTAGTAATTAGCTAGATTGTAAACTGTAGAATTTGTATGTAGATGAATACGATTCTAGGATTAGTAATTAGCTAGATTGTAAACATTAGAGTTTGCATACCTTCTTGCTAGTTCATAATCGTTAAATCTTGGTTTATTCACTTAGATTTCCTTGAATTCGTTATGTTTGTAAGTCGTTTAGTATTTAATCACTTAACTACTACTACTGTAATTTAGAAAATATATTAATTTCACTAATGTAATTGAAATGAAAACTAGATCTACAGCATAGGAAAAGAACAGATATACTTTTGAGGATATTAGATATTTAAGTAAGAATTTGATTCGTCAATCATATAATCATTGGGTAATTCCTAACTCAAGTATGGATGCCCAATCTAAACATCTTTCCTAAATACCATTTATCATTAGTAATTATAAACAAAACATAAGCTAATTTAGGATTTATACATAAGTAATCAGATTGATACATGTTTGTTCACTATGCAATAATATTAAGAAAAACATTTCTACTTAACGAATATATCAACACTTCAAATCTTAAAATAAAACAACCTACTGTAAATAAAAACATAGAGGAAGAACTTGGCACCACTGCTGGGAAAATAGAAATGGAATAGTCGTTCCTCCCAACCAACTCCCAGAGCATCCAAATTACTTGCTCCCGAACCCTTGAGCCTGTTCGTTGAACCACCAGAGAAAAATACACTTAATGCGCCATCTCTTAAATTATCATATTCAATCCCCACCTAATGCTAGCCTCCTGCTTGCTAATGGACATGCTATTATATAGTATTTTTCCTAGGACTTTGTCATTTATGAGCCTCCTGCTCTTTAGCACTCAACTAGGAGTTGTGGCCTGATTTTGGGGAAGATGCCTCCTAAACATTGAGTTCTCACTCACTAGCTTCAACCACTTGTCGTTTCTTCTTGTGGGTCAACAAACACTCTTCAACAACTATTCCACTTCTGTCCCCTTCAATATCTTCAATTAATAAAGAATAATTCATTATAAATGTTTTATTTTTGAATTTTTGTCAAAATTATTAAAAATAATGAATAAAATATTTCAACATAAATTATTAATAAATTATTAATTTTAGGTGCATTACATACACCTCCCCATGGAGGATAACACCATCCTCATGTTACTAACTTTCTGCTTTATTCTTCCATTTCTTCATCTTGGAATAGGATTGGATATGCCTCCCACATAATATTTCTGAGTTCCCAAGTAGATTCTAATGGACTAAGGTGCTTCATTGCACCTTGAGTTGTCCGATGGTATGGTTCTAAAGTAAAAATTCTCTCCTGCTGAGAATATTCTTTGGTCCCGCCTGGAACTCTCCTTCGGGTTGCACCTGGATAACATTCCAATTGATCACATGAGTAGCATCATGAATATATCTTTTTAAAATAGAATCGTGAAAAGAATTATGCACTTTAATAGTGAGTGGTAGGGCTAACTGGTATTCATCTAACCCTACTTTAGCCAAAATTTCAAATGGCCCACAATACCTGGGTGCCAACTTTGGATACTTGCCCAATCTCAAAGAGGTTTTCTTGGGCTTTACCTTTATGTACACATTTTCACCCACCTGGAACTCTCTAGGATTTCTTTTTAGGTTATCATAACTTTTCTGCCTATCTTGGGTAGCGTTTAAGTTTTGTTGCACCCGTTTCACGGTTAGTTCCATATCTTTTAACAAATCAAGTATTAACCTTAACCTATCAACTGGACTACTCCAAGAAATTGGAGTATTACATTTAGGTCCATACAGAATTTCAAAAGGACTCATACTTGCTAATACTTGAAAATTATTAGTATAAGCAAACTCTACTAAGTGTAGGTAGTCTTTCCACTTACCTGGTTTGTCTATTACATACATTCTTAGCATGTCTTCTAGGACTTGGTTTACCCTTTCAATCTTCCCATGCATTTGTGAATGATATGTAGTACTGAAGTTCAACTGTGTGCCTAACCCTTTAAACAAAGCTTTCCAGACGACATACTAATCTACTCAAAGAATGAATTTAACGAGTTAAAGCTATAATGGCCAAACCCATCTAGAGAAATAAGAGGGTTGGAGATGATATAATATTGAAAATAATAGATAGGTTCCATGTTTCACAATATTTTCTAGAATATATTATTAGGTTTAGGTAGTGGGTCATTTATGTTGGGGACTTGACCCATTTTCCTAATTTATTGGAAATGGAAAAACTAGGGAAAAGGCCTTCTAGTCCTTTCAAGTTTTATCTAAGGTGGTTAATGGAGGATTTTTTTTAATATAATAAAATAGTTATGAAAAATTTATGATGGGTCCCTAAGGGAATCAACCTCTTTGCATTTTTAAGCTAATATTAAAAAGACAAAGAAAGCATGTACATTTCTTAATCCCATTCCAAGAAGGAAAAATACGAAAGGGAGATTCTAGATGTGGAAGCTAAAATAGAGGAGATGCATTTATTTTAGGGAGGAGGTTATTGTTCGTAGGAGACTAAGACCGAGGTAAATGATTTGGAGAGTATTAGGAGGAATATCTTAGATGATAAAGAAGTTTATTGGAGACTAAAAAGTAGAGCTATCTGGCTCTCCAAAGGTGATGAAAAGACATATTTCTTCCATCATTATGCTAACCATCAAAAAAATGTAAATACCATTTGAAAATAACTAGATTAGTTGGGTAGGAGGTGATGTTCATCAAATTACCATCACCATTGTCCACCAAATATAAATCTGTTCATTATTATTCTCTACCTTTAGCAACATCTAATGCTTGTTGTCATAATTGAAAATGTGAAAAAATAGCGACATTTTATCAATGGTCACCTTGACAACATCCGAAACATACCTTTAGCAACCTATAGAGCCCACATAAGATTAACTACCTTTTATTACTCTATCCAACTACCCTAACCACCCTAACCTATAAACCTATAATCCTCATAAGCTTAGTCCCCTTTGTAATGAACATAAGAGCCCCAAGCCCTCTAACACCTGAACCGCTAACCCCCAACCATATCCACCTAATGAAACCAACAACACACATAACCCACATAACTCACATAAGCCACATAACCACCTAATGCATTTAACAATGCACATAATTAGTTAGCCAAACTCAATGATTTACATAAACACCTAACTTTCATAATCACCCACTAGAGATATTAAGGGAAACACTTATGCAATGCACTTATGTAACATAACTATATGAATCAAATATGTTATTTTAAAATTTTGAGGCACTTACCCTACCCTAACCCACGGTATCCCTAGGTAATTAACCCCATAACTTCTCTCTCTTTTACATCTCACCCACTATCGCCAAACAAATAACATTAGCACCTAATGCACCTAGCAATAAATCTATCACATGTAAGAACCTAAATCACATAAGCACACAATGTACTTATGTGGTGCACATAAATAAATAACCAAAATCAACGAACAAAAATTCCTAACCTACATAAGCACCTAATGGACATATTAAAGGACCAACCTAGGTGAAATACCTATGTAATACAATTATGCAATGCACTCATGTATCCCACATAATGGGCACCAAAGCCACTACCTTGGCCCCCCTTATATCTATACCACTAACCATTTTATTCTCAACCACATTTAGTTAACCCAATATTCCTTAACCCCCTAACACATAACCCACTAACCCCCTTAAACCCTAACCACCTAACTCACCATGTAACACACGTAAGTATTGGACAGACTTAAGAAATTGACCCACAAAAGCATGCTAAACTTTGGCATTTTGGTGACCCACATTTGAAAAACATAAAGTATGAACATACGTGATGCACCCATTTAATGCACTTAGGGAACACAACTATGTGGTCATAAAAAACTAAACTAACCCCTTGGTCCCTAACACTAACCGCATAACCTCAACCCCATTTATAGCTCACAGACTACCCTTGAATTCCATAACACCCATATACCTAACCATCTAATGCACTTGAGTGTTGCACTTAATCCACACAATCACTTAGGAATATAACATAACAAACTTTAGAGACACTCACAATAAACTGAACTAACTAACTTACAAAAATAAGCAACTGATCAAAATAAACAATACACATAAGCACTACCCCACATAAGAATTGAATGAACATATTAAGGGGAAAATATGGGAAACACACCTTTGTGACATACAATGCACATATGTGGCTCACATAAGTGATGTTAACCCACTACACTAAACCCTAACCCTTAGATACTTAATTCCCCTAACCTCAATCCATTTATATCTAATGCATAATACTTGGATCCATTGATACATAAGCCAATAATCCCCCAACCCTAACCACCTAATCCACTTAGTATTGCCCCTAACTAGATAAGTACCTAACCATATTTATATATATCACTAGTACAAAATGAGGAATTAGCTACTAGGTGACTAAAAATTGTAGTCACCACAGTTTTTTCAAGTGATTTACTACTAAATATGAGCAATTTTGATTGACCAAACTATAAAGGACTAAAATTAACGACTAATTTAGTCACCAGTTAACAAATATGACTAGATAATAAGTGACAGAGTTAAAAATGACTAACATAAACGACCAATTTAGTCACGACATAAAAAATCACTAGCTAGAAGAATATGAATTAGTCATTTATGTTAGTCATTTTTAATTGTGTCATGGAAAATTGCAATTTTGACATTAATGAAGTGTAAATTTTGTAAATTGTCTACCTTCTATTAGTAATATTGGTTCCAGGCACCTCGATCTTCAGAGATCCAACAAAGAAATTGTACGAATTTTGTCTTCACCATCTTTATCCCCACTGCACCATTGAAGCAAACCACTAAACGTGTACCAATTTAGGAAAATTAGGTTCTTAATTATGTCAATTACGAATTAGGTACTAGAACAAGTACCATCTCGATACCTAGAAGAATCATAGCTAGTTGTTGATCCTTTAATGTAAGAGTCTCAAGTCCCATACTGAGGTGCTTTTCTAACTTCAATATAACTATCATGATCTGTGGCCGTCAAACTAGGAACTGCACCAGTCGACATAGCTTCACCAAGGTCAGTTCCTTTAAACGTCCTATCAGTACTTGTCGATCTAATAATAATTGAACTAGTGGAAGCACCAAGAACAAGATTTTAACCAATAAAAGACTCAATTATAATTAAATTGAGGTGTTGAACCAGAACCAGTCTTAGATCCATATGCAATAAAGGTAGAGGCCCAACCCCATCTCGAATTTTCAGGTAATATTTTGATTCCTCAACCTCTTACAGGATTGACCTTGCAGAATATGATACGTATAATTTAGTGACTATCTCTCTTTATCACTATCAAGTTAAACCTCCTAATTTATGCATTAGTGGCCAGGGAAATGTTTCATCTAATGTCACCACCCACCTGATTCACGATGTGCAGAACTCTTCTTGGCCAACGTCTTCGATCCAAGTTTATTATATATACTTATACTATAACAAAAAGAGGGAATCGATCGACATGTAGTAGATGAAAACATCAAGAAATACATCTTCCAAGAGGATATACAAGATCAACATGCAGTAGATGACAACATAGAGAAATACAAAGCAAGGTTCGTGGTTTCTCTCAAGAAGAGGGAGTTGATTATGGCAAGACGTTTTCTCCATTAACCAGACATACTTCATCAGTGAAGTAGAAGTGCATATTGAGCAACTTCCACGACTATTCTAGGGAGGAAGGGCATACTTTTGGCGTTAAAGAAATCATTGAGGATTCCATAGCCATGAAAAATTCCTTGAATAACCACACATGACTTTGCAGGGGTATCCATGACACTAGCTATCTAGGTCTTGTGGCGTTAGGGATAAAAGAGACCTAAACATAGGTACCTAAAGGAAGCTTCTAGCATTGTCTTATGATTGAGGATGCTAGTACAATTATATGATTTTGAGTAATATATACTTGTGTCAAGTCCATGGGAATTATATTCTATGGAAGAAGACTATGTGTTTGGCCCTAAATCAATTTTCATGGAATTTAGAGCCATGAACAATGTGTCAAGGAATGATGCATAACTTTGTAGGGGTATCAATGGAACTATGTATCTAGGCTTTTTTCCTTGGGGCCTTGGACATGGTCAACAAAGGACACTTGATCCTCAATCCACAAAGGAATCTTCTACCATCTAAGGGTAAGGAGGTGGGCTCCACCAACCACACATGACCGCTTCAATGTATTATTAGCCTATGATTTAGGGTGTGAGGGACAACAAGTTTTTTTGAGTAGTATGTAGGTGTCTTAAGGCCTTGGGAATGATGTTCCATGAAAGAATACCATGCCTTTGGCCCTAACGAAATTGTCATAGCAATCAAAGCTATGAACATTGCGTCAAAGTACCATGCAATATTTTGGAGTGGTATCTATATTGTTGTGTGTTTGGATATTGTGGCATTAGGGCCTTGGACATGGTTAGTGGAAGAGACCTAAGGCTTAGGCTCCAAAGGAATCTTGTAGACATCTAGAACTAAGTAGGTTTCCTCCACCAACCAAACATGGCCTATTGAGGGTATCAGAAGCCTATAATTTAGGATGTTGGTTCCATTAAGTGTTTTGATAATTATCAAGGTGTCCTAGAACCTTCAAAATGGAATTCTAGGAATGAAGACCATACCTTTGGAATGGAATTCTCAGGGGCCCACCCAAAGGGGCCTCACCATGTTAGCTCCAGTTTTGGGATCCTAACCTTGAAAGACCTAGATTATTGAACCTTTGACATTGACTACTTTGGTCTTGGATTCGAAAGCACCAATCAACTGAGTTACAACTCAACACCACAATTTCAACAACTTCTATTTTGCAAAATTTTAACCAAAAACATTAACAATATTTTTTAACCTTTTAAACCAGAGAGAAGCAAGGTGCTCTCCACGGATCCAAATGGTAAAAAAATGTAAATCTCAAGAAACTGGATCCACTTGATAAATCTGGTTTTAAAATAGATCTATGCTACTTTAACCCCATTTTGAAGTAGTTTTTTGTTATAGACATATTAACCACGAAAAATTTAGATATATATAGATAAACCACTTAGTTATTATTTGAATTAAAAGATAAAAATTACTTTAAAAAACATATAAAAATACTTCATTTTATTTTAAAAATAAATTAAGTATATAATTTTTTTTTTTAAATATTTTTAATATATGATATTAAACATTTAGCTACGAGCTATGGTTTCAATTAAAAAATGATAATTAAAAGATACAAATTACTTTAATTTTATTTTTAAAATCATATAAAAGTTCTTTATTTTAAAAGTTATTATAATATAGTAGATTTATTTTAAAAATAATTTCAATATATGAGATTAAACGTAGATCTATGTTAGTGTAGGTTAGTTACCTTTACTATGAACGAGTTGAATTATTTCGTAGTGGTTGACCCTTCAAGATGTGGTTGTACAGGCAGATCACTCTTAATGAAGAGTCAGTTATCGATGGGAACATTATATTGTTGGCTCGCCTTTCCCCCTGACGATAACCTCCACATGATGTATGATGTAACTCGGTATGCTGGTAGTTTTGTTTACATGATGAGTGTCTCTGCCCAGAATGATTGAGATACCCATAGTTAATCCATTGAGATGGGAAAATTCACAATGATATTCAATGGCAAAAATCTGGAATCTCCCATGTAATCTACATTCTATGAAGAGAAGTAGAGAAACAAATCTCCACACATCAAGCGGGTCGCATACTAGCTATGGTTTTAAATACTTAGATCTGGGACAAGTAATATATAACATTTAAAATATTGACTGGATAGATTTCCTTACACGGTCTCACTAGAGTGCTCAATACCTAGATGCGGGACAAGATACCTAGAGCAAGTAGTAGTCAGGGATACAATCTTGGTGAACAAAAAATGGAAGAACATTGGGCTTGGAAGGAAATATTTGCCAAAAACTAATATGATTTATGTGGTTCAAGAATGAATCGGTTGGTCATCGACATACATATGGGTGCTTAACCTTTCTGGTTGAATGAATTCATTAGGGGTAGATTTGGACTGCTCATCTATT
>LPNX011068154.1:84031-154031 GCA_001517045.1 Pseudotsuga menziesii
ACTCAAATGCATTACAATACATCCTGGAATGAACATCGGGTTACAATAGATAAGAAATACAAGTGAATACATTCCAAAGTTACAATTACATCAACACTCCCTCTTAACTAGGAAGGTATTCTCTCGACACAATTTATCAACACAAGTCTTCTTCTCTGTATCATTTGTGTCATCGTCGGGTCTTCGTCATCTTCAAAGTCATCTTCATCTGTAAGTCATCTTCATCTTCAAGTCATCTTCGTCTTCAAGTCATCTTTGTCTGGATCATCATGGGACATCATCACTGGATCTGGATCATCTCTGGAGCATCATCTCTGGATTTGGATCATCACTCGATCTAGATCATCACTGCTGAATCATCATCACTGGATCTGGATCATCATGAGGCATCATCACTGGATCTGGATCATCTCTCGATCTGGATCATCCTTGGTGCTATCTCATGATTCTTCTCATCACAGGAAGTTCTACAGAGCCAGCCCTTTTTCATGCTAGTTGTAGGCCTAGCCATTATATAGGTCTTCGCCCAGCACTTACATCTGACCTGCTCATCAGAAAGGCACGCCCAGCACTCACATCTGATCATGTAGTAAACTGTAATCACATTAGAAAGGCCCAACACTCACATTCACTAGCATGATAGGACATCACATCACTAACATCTGTGAAAGGGATTCAGCACTTACATCTGACCTACTTGTCAGAAAGGCACAGTACTCACATCCATCCAAGATGGAACACATCCTACTCACAATGATGGAAGAGTTATGTACTTCCATCCAGGCTGGAACACATCCTACTCACAATGATGGAAGATTTTCCCACTTTCATCCAGGCTGGAACACATCCTGCTCACAATGATGAAAGACTCTCATCCAGGCGAGAACACATCCTGCTCACAATGATGAAAGATTTATGCACTTACATTCATCCAGGCGGGAACACATCCTGCTCACAATGATGAAAGGGCTCTGCACTTACATCCATCCATGCGGGAACACATCCTGCTCATAATGATGAAAGGGCTCTGCACTTACATCCATCCAGGCGGCAACACATCCTGCTCACAATGATGGAAGGGCTCTGCACTTACATCCATCCAGGCGGGAACACATCCTGCTCACAATGATGGAAGGGCTTGCACTCACATCTGATCTTGTAGGAACCAATCCTACAGTCATATCAGAAAGGCCCCCAGTCCTCCTCGACTAAGCTACCTGGTAATTAACCAGGTGCCTCCATTCTCCTAAAGAATGGCAGTTGCCCTTACGTCCGACCTGCTCGTCAAAATGGCCAACACTCACATCTGACATGGAAGGAACTTAATCCTTTAGCCATGACAGAATGGTTCAACCCTTACATCTGATCAAGTGGGAACACATCCCTCTATCACATCAGAATGGCTACTCAGTCCTAGACTGAGTGTTCCTGGTAACTGACCAGGTGCCTCCATTCCTAGAATGACAATTGCCCTTACCTCTGTCTTACTCGACAGAATGGCTAGCACTCATATCTGTCATGGAAGGGAGCAACCCTATCACCATGAAAAAATGGCTCAGCCCTTACATCTGACCATGGAAGGAACCAATCCTCTCACCATGTCAGAATGGCTATGGATCTCAGCACTCATATCTGACATGGAAGGAACCAATCCTCTCACCATGTCAGAATGGCTATGGATCTCAGCACTCATATCTGACATGGAAGGAACCAATCCTCTCACCATGACAGAATGGCTCAACCCTTATATCTGACCTACTCGTCAGAATGGATACTCATCTCAACACTCATATCTGACATGGAAGGAACTGAATCCTCTCACCATGACAGAATGGCTCAGCCCTTACATCTGACCTGCTTGTCAGAATGGCTTTGGGACTCATCACTTTCCCTTGGAGGAAACCTCGATCTGGAGAACACCAAGCTTCTTCCTAAAGTACTTGAACTTCACTTTGGCCAATGGCTTTGTCAACACATCAGCTATCCGTTCCTCCGTCGTAACATACTGGAGCTTTCACTGCTCCCTTCTGCACCATATCCCTGATATAATGATACTTGATCTCGATGTGCTTTGACTTGTCATGGAGCACTGGATCTTCACGCAACTCTGGTTGTCACAATGTATACAAGTAGCATCCATCTGGAGATCAAATAAATCAAACAGTAGCTTCCATAGCCATACTGCCTCACAACTAGCTAAGCAAGCTGCGACATACTCTGTTTCAGCTGTACTCAGTGCCACACAGGATTGCTTCCTGCTAAACCAAGAGATCACACTTGATCCCGTACTGAAGCAACATCTTGAAGTGCTCTTTCTGTCGATGGCACTGCCTGCCCAATATGAATCAACATAACCCTCCAGGTTAATCTTTTGATTCGCATCGTACTTGAGTCCATAATCAACTGTACCCTTCAGGTATCTCAGAATATGCTTTGCAGCAGTCAAGTGAACACTCCTCGGATCTGTCAAGAACAAATGTTTGGTCTCGTGTTCGTTAGGTACATCAATGACCCAATCATCTGATGATACATTGTAGCATCAACCGACTCTGATGAATCATCACTCAATAGCTTCAAGTTCGATGCCATAGGTGTGGTCATAGACTTGCAGTCCATCATCTCAAACCTCTTCAGGATCTCTACTGCATACTTCCCTTGTCCAAGGAAGATTCCATTTGTACTCTGCCACACCTCCATACCTAAAAAGTAATGCATCATCCCCAAGTCCTTCATTTCGAACTCAGCAGCAAGCTTTCTCTTTGTATCAGCAATCAACCCATCTGTACCTGTCACAAATAGATCATCTACATATAGTAGTAGCATCACTGGGTTGCCATCCTCAATCTTATAGTAAAGGTTGGAATCTTCTTTACTCTCAGTAAAGCCTAAAGTCGCCAGTAATCTGTCCATCTTGTTGTACCATGTCGATCCTCAGGATATTCTGCAGTCACTCCCTCTGAAGCGGAGCATCATACTCCCTCTGTCTTCCGTACTCTATGCACTGAAATATTCTGTACCAGAGTGACAAGTAGTATCCATCTAGGATCATTGTATACCAAGATCCTCTATTTTGAACTTTTTCAAAAGTTCTTCTCTCATCCATCTGTGAGCTTGTCATCCTTTATCAACCTTGTAGCAAAGGTTAAGATATTCATCAAGCTCATCATGTATGTGTTATCCCATGGGTGTCTTCTAAACTCGTACAAGGCCTACTTTCATTTGCACACATGATTATGCATGTCATGTGACTTCACTTCCAGTGGCTGCAAATATCTCTTCTTAGTTTATGTCTTCTTTTCGTGAGAAGCCTCGTGCTACGAATCTTGCTTTGTATCCCATGATGTTTCCATCTACTGCATGATGGAACTACGAACTTCTCTTCAGGTCTCGATATTGCATCTTAGACATCATTCTTCTTGAACTGGTCTTCTTGGTTACTTCTTCATAGTTGGAAGATTCTGCATCAATGATGTTGCTGCATTCATCATATTATTCTTCATCTTGAACTGTCGCCACTTGTTCTTCGAAACAAGTTTCATCCTTCTTTGCCTGCAAGCGATTATGTATGCGATCTTTCCTACAAGTCAAATGCATTTGTATGGTTAGAACATTTCATAAGGAATATTCATACTGGGAAATACTTATGCATAAATATATGATCATGCAACTACTTTAGCCAATACAACATTCATCCATATCTCACTGAAACTTTCTAGATGCCTTCCATCTCTACCAGGACAACATTGCGATTGTGCACTAATCCAATATGTTAGCAAAGAGGTTTCACTCTAGATAAGCAACAATGGAGAGTTGTATAGCACCATGAGCTACTTACCCATCACATGCATATTAGAAGTATACTGTCATTAATGCAAACATCCTATCATGTATAATACATCAACTGAATATAAACAAATGCATAACAAAACAATATCATGAAATGACAATTGAATACTTATCTTTATTTGTTTCGTGGGTAGACTCCTTCTTGAGCCTTCAGCTTCATCGTCTTCTTCATTCATGATAGCATCATTTCTTATCCAAATGCTAAGGTGGATAAGAGGTGCTTCAAGAGTTGAGTTCTTCATATTCCTCATCGCTTGAGGGATCTTCTTTGGATGGTGAGAGCTTGATCTTTAGTTTCTCCCATCTTCTCTTCTCTTCTTATGAATCGAGCTTCTTCTTCTTCTCAAAGTCTGCTGAGAGTATCACTTCCTTTTGGCACACATTCTTCGAATAAATGAATCCTATGATCCTGGGAGGCCATTCAAGGTGGCCATCGCCACTTCTGCATTCTTCACTTTTTCTTTTACCGCTTCAAGTTGCTCTTTGATTTGGGAGACCCTTGTGACTGCATGGTCTCTGCATTCTGGATCTTCACATTCTTCAACTGGTTTCTTAAGGTCATATTCCGATTTTTGTTCTTCCCTTCAAATAGCTTGGTCAAGGAATTAAACATCTTCTGTGTATTTGGGGAGATACTTGTAATACAAGTTGATTCATGACTGAATCAGCAATGATCTTCATGGCCTTGACCAAGTTCTTCTTGTGTAAGGCTTCTAGCCTCATCTCCCTCTGGAACTGGAACCTCTATACTCATGTAGGTGTCCAATCTATTTTCTTCAAAGAGATCAAATACTTCCATGCTTGGAAGTTGTCAACTTCATCAAGCTGATGTGATAGATCACTTTTAAAATGAGAACCTCAAATGAAAATAGCAAAGGATTAGATCTTACAGATTTGAGGTGTCCATCTTGGTTCCAGAGCTTGCTGATATAGGGTTTGTCACAGAAACCCTAATTTTTAAAACTTGGAATCTTTCAGATATGATTGGATAGAAAGATAGATCTATTCAAATGGAGCTGTCCAATGTACTCCTTTTCTAAAAACAGTGGAGGGAAGCTCCTGGAACAGGAAGCCCTAATTTTCCAATTTCTTCTGCAGAAATGCCTATTACTGTTTCTGTGATATCTCCGAAATTGCTACTCCTTTGTGTCTAAAATTTCGCACTGAGGTAAAATCTCATGCCCTTGATCCAACACCACGGGTTTCATCAGAATTGGTTTCACCATTTGGATTTATGATCCGTTTTCCAAGGTAACCTGTTACAAGACTGTTTAGAACAATAAAGTTGTACGGCATGCCACGTGTCATTGGTTCATCTTCTGAGTCTGATATTCGCACCAACGAACATACAGTTTGTGCCCTTTCTGGAACATTTTCAGGAATTCTATTTGGACCTTTGTATCCCAACATATTGCAATTCTCCCCAGGTTTCCTGTTTAGGGATGAATTCTGGAAGAGGTTGGAACCCTAATTTGATCCCTGAAGGGATCATATCTCCCAGACTATAGCGAATCTGAGGCTGATTTTCGGACATAGTCTGAATCAGGATTTTATCTTCGGCCCCTAAAATTTTCAGCTCCTGAGCCTTCACTAATCTCAGGATATAGCGAATGTACCAAAACTTAGCAGTTTTAGTATTTAGGGTTTTTCTAGCTCGGTGTCAAACTAGGGTTTGACTTTCCCGGAGTTTCACCTAACCAAATTTCTTGATCTAGGTCTCTAAACTTTGGTTTTGATGAGGAGAACAATCCTATGCTGGGCTCACTCAAAAATTCCTCTTCTGTACAAAACCCTAATTTTTGCACTGAAAACTGAAAAATGCTCGGAATCGAATTCCGCTTCGACAGAAAGATGCGCCCTTCAATGGAGAGTCAGCCTAGCATACTTTTGTTGATGGATTGTGGAGAGAGACCCAAAAAGTAAGAATCCCTAGCTTCTGTAGCTGCACAATGTCTTCTTCTCAGGTTAGCTCTGATACCATGTTAGTTTTTCATCATATAAGCTAGCATTATGATCTTAGGATCTTTTCACTAAGAGAATAACAAGCACAACAATAAAACATAAGCACATCACAAGAGACAAGAGACACAAAGAGTTTTCCTCGGGAAAACCATAAAGGAGAAAACCCCGCAACTTCCTCGGAGATAGAATTAGCACCAAAAACAGTAAAAGCCCAAAATAGTAAGATGATCTCCCGATAGCAGCAGTCTCTCTCTCTCACACTGAGAGAGCTTCTCCTCTCTCACTCATGCGCCCCAATGAGTGAGTGTGAGTGTTGCAAGTGAGATACATAGAAAGGCTCACTCTCTATTTATATTCTTTCGTTCACTTGAAGTGCACTCCAACATGTCGGCCTCACTTAACAATTACTTACTAGAGCCGACATCTCTAGGAGTGTCTAATAACCTTAGTGCCCCACCACTTGTGGAGACTTTGCCTCTTCTGACCAATAGGAGGGTAACACAATGGTGGGGACTATTGCCCCAACTTACAATGACTCACCTAGGGTCGACTTCACTAGGATAGTCTAATAACCCAAGGGCCCCATAACTGTGGGGACTTTAACCCTTGACCAATAGAAGGTTTACCCACAATGACTTGACATGAATTTCTCATTATATAAACTTCCCGGA
Source organism: Pseudotsuga menziesii (assembly GCA_001517045.1). Classification (NCBI taxonomy): domain Eukaryota; kingdom Viridiplantae; phylum Streptophyta; class Pinopsida; order Pinales; family Pinaceae; genus Pseudotsuga; species Pseudotsuga menziesii. Next base: position 90,511 of record LPNX011068154.1, read on the forward strand.
ATAAAAATCGGGGTATCACATGACTCAAATGCATTACAATACATCCCAGAATGAACATCGGGTTACAATAGATAAGAAATACGAGTGAATACATTCTGAAGTTACAATTACATCAACATATATCTCACATACTGCCCCTGAACCTCATAACACCCCTATCCCTCACCACCTAATGGACCTAATGATGAACTTAATCCATGTGCAAGCACTTAATAATGCACATAGGCACCTAATACACTTAATAGATACACATAATCAACTAACTCAACTAACTTACAAAAATAAGCAACTAATCAAACTAACTGACACACATAAAACCATAACCCACATAAGCACTGAATGAACATATTAAGGGAAAAATATAGGAAACACACTTATGTGATATACAAAGCACATATGCAGTTCACATAAGTGATGCTAACCCACTGCATTGAACCCCTAACTCTTAAACAAATAATTCCCCTTACCTTAATCCCTTTAAATCTAATGCACTATCCTTCGATGCCTTGATACTTAAGACACTAATCCCGCCAACCCTAAGCACCTAATCCACTTAGCAATGCCCCTAACCCATATAAGTACCTAACTAAATTTAAGTGACACAAATAAGAAACTATTCCAAAAGGGATGTGCATTAACACCAAACTTGCATAAGCACCTTGCAAACATATTAAGGAACACACATATAAAACACACTTATGCAAGAGACTTATGTCACCCACATTTGTTATCGACATAAGCAAGTCTAACCCACCACCCTCATAGACTTGCCCACCCCCAAATAAATGATATATATAACCCCTAACCCTTTATAGCTCACCCATTATCCCCAATGAGTTTAACACCTAAGCCGTTTAATCCTCTAGCCTTTATAACCACCAATCTATTAGGTTAATATTAACTTGATTAAAGTGTTTATGGGCCCATTATATTCCTCATGGTATTTAATGTGATGAATGCCTATTTGAAGGACAATTGAACTCCCAAAAAACAATTGCTTGTCACGCTAAGAACCATATTTAAAAATTGAGGCTTTCATATTCCATCTAAGTTTGAAAGAAACCATTAAAATCCAATTTAAAACATAATTCAATGGATTCCAAACATCTTACTATTTAAGTTTGACATTATTTTCTTTCTTGACATATGAAATAAGCAAACACAATTCATCTTATTTTAGTACATTTATTTAATATTATTAAATGTAAAATATAAATAATGACAATTTAATTGTTGCAACAAAAAAATATTGTATTTGGCATATGAAATAGGGAAAGACAATTCATCTTATTTTATACATTTATTTAATATTATTAAATGTTAAATATAAATAATCACAATTTAATTGTTGCAACAAAAATAATGTATTTTACAATTAACCAATTTACAATATTTAAAATTATATGTAGATTAAAGTTGAAATCTTATTATGAATTTTTTTTATCTTACCACTAAATTATAATTTAAAATATTTTTGTAGCAACTCAATAATAAAAAATATTATTTATTTTTAATTTAAATTGTAAAAAAAAAAATTTAACTTCTACTTAAACTATATTTAAACTATGCATAAATTTTTGTTAATTAATTATAATTTATTAAAATAAAAAAATATTAAAAATTAAATATTTACTTAATAAATATACAAAATTAAATTAGAAAAAAACTTTGGTATATGTAAATACCTCTTAAACATACAATGATCATGTTTTAGCATTTCCTTTTAATAAGCTGATGAGGCTCTTCCTCGGAGGACTGCTACGCTGATGACCCTCATTTAACAAACATAAAGTAAGTGCACAAGTGACTAACTCATTTTATGCACATAGGAAAAAAAATATGTGGTCATAGAAAACTAGACTCACCCCTTGATCCCTAACAAGACCCCTCATAACTTCAACCCCCTTTATATCTCACATACTACCCCTGAACCTCATAACACCCCTATCCCTCACCACCTAATGGACCTAATGATTCAAACTTAATCCATGTGCAAGCACTTAATAATGCACATAGGCACCTAATACACTTAAGAGATACACATAATCAACTAAATCAATTAACTTACAAAAATAAGCAACTAATCAAACTAACTGACACACATAAAACCATAACCCACATAAGCACTGAATGAACATATTAAGGGAAAAATATAGGAAACACACTTATGTGATATACAAAGCACATATGTAGTTCACATAAGTGATGCTAACCCACTGCATTGAACCCCTAACTCTTAAACAAATAATTCCCCTTACCTCAATCCCTTTATATCTAATGCACTATCCTTAGATGCCTTGATACTTAAGACACTAATCCCCCCAACCCTGAGCACCTAATCCACTTAGCAATGCCCCTAACCCATATAAGTACCTAACTAAATTTAAGTGACACAAATAAGAAACTATTCCAAAAGGGATGTGCATTAACACCAAACTTGCATAAGCACCTTGCAAACATATTAAGGAACACACATATAAAACACACTTATGCAATAGACTTATGTCACGCACATTTGTTATCGACATAAGCAAGTCTAACCCACCACCCTCATAGACTTGGCCCACCCCCAAATAAATGATATCTATAACCTCTAACCCTTTATAGCTCACCCATTATCCCCAATGAGTTTAAAACACCTAAGCCGTTTAATCCTCTAGCCTTTATAACCACCTAGTCTATTAGGTTAATATTAACTTGATTAAAGTGTTTATCGGCCCATTATATTCCTCATGGTATTTAATGTGATGAATGCCTATTTGAAGGACAATTGAACTCCCAAAAAATAACTGCTTGTCAGGCTAAGAACCATATTTAAAAATGGAGGCTTTCATATTCCATCTAAGTTTGAAAGAAACCATTAAAATCCAATTTAAAACATAATTCAATGGATTCCAAACATCTTACTATTTAAGTTTGACATTATTTTCTTTCTTGACATATGAAATAAGCAAACACAATTCATCTTATTTTAGTACATTTATTTAATATTATTAAATGTAAAATATAAATAATGACAATTTAATTGTTGCAACAAAAAAATATTGTATTTGGCATATGAAATAGGGAAAGACAATTCATCTTATTTTATACATTTATTTAATATTATTAAATGTTAAATATAAATAATCACAATTTAATCATTGCAACAAAAATAATGTATTTTACAATTAACCAATTTACAATATTTAAAATTATATGTAGATTAAAGTTGAAATCTTATTATTAAAATTCTTTATCTTACCACTAAATTATAATTTAAAATATTTTTGTAGCAACTCAATAATAAAAAATATTATTTATTTTTAATTTAAATTGTAAAAAATAAAAAATAATTTAACTTCTACTTAAACTATATTTAAATTAAGCATAATTTTTTGTTAATTAATTGTAATTTATTAAAATAAAAATAAAAATATTAAAAATTAAATATTTAATAAATATACAAAATTAAATTGGGAAAAAACTTTGGTATATGCAAATACCTCTTAAACATACAATGATCATGTTTTAGCATTTCTTTTTAATAAGCTGATGAGGCTCTTCCTCGGAGGACTGCTGCTCTTCCTCGGAGGACTGCTGCTAGGAGGACTGCTGCTCTTCCTCGGAGGACTGCTGCTCGGAGGACTGCTGCTCTTCCTTTACCACATGGGTTGTTACGGAGGACTGCTGCTCTTCCTTTACCACAAGGACTGCTGCTCTTCCTCGGAGAACTGAGGCTCTTCCTCGGAGGACTGCTGCTCTTCCTTTACCTGTGGCAAGAGTGTTTAACAAAATGTTAGAAAACACAAATTATTTAATCATTCTATATATTTTGAAAATACTAATTATTAATTTTATTTAAAAATAAAAAATAAAAACAAAGCTTAATTAATAAAAATTATTTATATTATTTATTATATTGAAAATTATTCCTTAAAATAATTTATAAGAATAAAAAGATTTAAAAATTGTATAAATACTTACTTTGAAGATATTTTGCGGCTTGATTTTCATGGTTTCATCTTGGAACGTTATGCTTTCCCACCATTCTGAAGAACCCATTAATGCACGTTATGGTTTCGTCAGAGAACGACACCGACGTATCTTAAGCACACGGAGGTTCTTTCATCCCACACTCCCTCCGTCTTTGATGCTCCACCCAGACTCTCTAACCTCCATAGATATTTGAGAACCAACTTCTGTAACCTTTGATATCCACCACGACTCCCTATCCCCAACTCTCTCAAACCATAACACCGCCACAACTTGAGAAGCTTTAAATTCGGCATCCACTCCAATGGAGAGAGCTCCCTTATGTTGTCGCAACCGCACAATGATACCATTTCAAGATGTTCAAACTTGCAGCAATTCGGCAGACAATGATACCCACCGTAACAGGATAGCATAAAACTCTGTAGCTTCTTCATGCTCTTCATGTCCTCAGGAAGATCCTCATGAAATGTTACGGGGTCGTAGGACAACATTAAGTGCCTCATCTCCGACCAGGTTCCCATTATGCCATCTTTAAAGTGCTGCTCCTGCCCCATCAATACACTCAACTCCATCATCTTTAAAGTGCTGCTCCAAATACTTGCCGCCGCTTCCGTTTCCATACTTAAACCTCTCCGTGATGACACGACGAGTCTGCTCAGTGAAGTGAGTTCAGACATCTGACGTGGAATCATCTCTAACGAATTACAGCCCTTTAAATTAAGATACTTGAGATTTTGAATCTCTCCAATCTCAGATGGCAACGATTTTAGACGCCTACATTTAGAAAGATCCAAACACTGAAGTCGAGAGAGACGGCATACCTCTTTAGGCAATTCTTCGATGGGAAGCTCTCTTAACGACAGAAACTCAAGTCGAGAGAGACGGCATACCTCTTTAGGCAATTCTTCGATGGGAAGAGGCTTTCTTAACGACTTAAGCTCAAGCATTCTTAACTCTTCAATTGACGTTGGGACAGCGGACAGATTGAGAACCCTCAGAGACGCTACCCTCAGTAGAAAATCTGACGGAAACTCTTTCAAATTTTTATGCCCTTTTAAGATTAGAGTCGCGAGCTCTGGGCATCGCAACTGAGTCATAAGATCTTCTTTAAAATTACTGGCAAGTGATATTCTCCTGCTATTTTCAACGGGAACCACTGGGAAATCTCGCTGATTTCGATTTGCTATTACTAAACTGTTCTCCTCGTTCTGGCCAATGTAGATAGCCATGTCTCGAATAGCAGATTGAACTGTTATTGTCTTCTGTTTAAAGACATCGGTTCTCTCTTTAACAGTCTGGAACAAGCAACGGTCTACCAGGAGTTTTAAGTACTTGCGCCCAATGGCCATATCCATTAAATGCGTTCCTTGTTTGCTCTTGACCAATCCCTCTCCAATCCACATTTGCACTAATTCGAGCGCATCAATTTCTTCATCTTTCTCGTACAGAGCACAATATATAAAACATTCCTTCACGTCTGAATTGGGCAGAGCATCATAACTAAATCGGAGTGCTGCATACATCTCTGCATCAAGACCAGAATCAGTAGCTGGAAAAGATGGATCTATGTTTTTTTGAAGGGAAGATAAACAAAAATCCCATTCATGTAGACTTGTTTGGCCAATCATTGCTGCGGCGACTACAGTTATGGCCAAGGGCAGACCTCTGCACTGCTCCGCAATTTTCCTGGCACGGTCTTCGATATCCGTAGAAACTTGCTCGTCTTTGAAAGCCACTCTGCAAAACAACATCCAGCTCTCATCTCTGGAGAGGTGGGGTTGTATTACAGCGGGCTCTTTTGCCTTCTCTTGAATATGCAATGGGTTGGATGAAAGAAACTGCAGAGAAGTCACCAATATTGACAATTCGCTTTGAAAGCCATGATAGATCTCATCAAAAGATGCGTTCCAATCTCTTATTTGTCTGGAGAGTCTCCTGGGAACACGGTCAGTACAGCTTTGGCGCAGTACCCAGCGATCGATCAGTAGGCGCCGTTTTGCCTCTGTAAGAGAAGTTTGCAGCGATTGCAACCTCTTAACGATCTCTTGGTGCGCTTTCTTTTGAGATTGGAAGAGGGTCATAACATCGGGTTCATCTCGGAAGAGGGTCATAACATCGAGTAGAAGGTTCTCCATACGCCTCAAGTCAGTTCGCAGAATCCGACGGTTATCCTCCTCCTTAATAACAGCTTTCAACTGTTCGATGGTCGGGTGGATCACTTGGCTGATCATGGCATTGCCTGACAAAGAAGTGTGCTGAACCAAGTCACTTAGAAAGCCATCATAGAGATGATCAAAAAAAGCATTCCAATCCCGTATTTCTTTTGAAAGTCTCCCGGGATTGCAGTACAGCACAATGTCAATACAGCTTTGGCGTGGTGTCCAGCGATGGAAAAGGCCATTTGCCTCTGTAAGCGAATTTTGCAGCAATTGCAACCAAATCTTTACCAACTCCGGGGGATCTTTGTGTTGATCTCTGAAGATGATGGCAGTATATTGTAGAAGGCTCTCCATACGCTTCAAGTCAGTTTGCAGAATCTGACGATTATCCTCTTTCTGAATAACATCCTTCATCATTTCCATCACGGGCATGATTGTGGCATTGCCTGATACTGTACTGGGGACGTTTGCCATGGCCTTATTGCTCGTGTGGGAGAGCAGAGAATAGCAGATAGTGGGGGTTTTGGATCTGAGGGCAGGAGCTGGAGAGAAAGCTGCGATGAGTGAGGGAGGCGGATTGGGCGTGGATGACAAGGTAAATAGCAACCAACAAAGAGTGGAGATTGTGCGAACTTTCAAATGTTGAAAAGAATTGTTTTGGAAGATTAAAGAGAATAAACGGAATTTCAGAAAACGGGAAAGTTATTTCTAATGTAAGACTTAACGACGCTAACCCGTATAAGGGTTTCATTTGGCTTATACTGCACCAGTTTAACTACTATATGCATATCTTGTTTTTAATGGCACCCATGAAAATGGCTTACGACCATAGTTAATTAAAATGGCACCAGTTTAACTACTATATGCATATCTTGTTTTTAATGGAATCCATTACAATGGCATCCATGAAAATGGCTTACGACCATAGTTAATTAACGTATTTAATATTAATGTGATTAGTTGAGTCTTGCGACTTATGTCGAAAAGTTTTGATATGGAAATCATAGTTTAGTGTATGACTGTGATTTGGTTTGGATTTAATTAATATTTGTTTACTGTAAATCTTAAATGCTTGGTAGCCATCATAGATGGGCTTACTGGCAGTCTTTGGAATGAAACACTTGCATATGAATTGTAGTTTTAATATGATTTCCTTGAATCTGGTTTTAACTATTTAACATGAGATCCGTAAGGGATTAGTTGGATAGTTTATATATTAGTTATGATCATCCTGTAGGTGATTGTTTGTATAAGATCTATACTGTATACACATAAAACTCTATGACTGTAAATGAGTACGATTTTAGGATTAGTAATTAGCTAGATTGTAAACTGTAGAGTTTGTATGTAGATGAATTCCAAAAGGGATGTGCATTAACACCAAACTCGCATAAGCACCTTGCAAACATATTAAGGAACACACATATAAAACACACTTATGCAACAGACTTATGTCACCCACATTTAAGTGTCCCACATTTGTTATCGACATAAGCAAGTCTAACCCACCACCCTCATAGACTTGGCCCACCCCCACATAAATGATATCTATAACCTCTAACCCTTTATAGCTCACCCATTATCCCCAATCAGTTTAACACAGAAGCCATTTAATCCTCTAGCCTTTATAACCACCTAGTCTATTAGTTTAATATTGACTTGATTAAAGTGTTTATGGGCACATCATATTCCTCATGGTATTTAATGTGATGAATGCCTATTTGAAGGAGAATTTAACCTGAGTGACTCATACACATCAAACTTTTCATAAAAAAAAACACACACACAAAACTTTTCATAAAAAAAAAATGCACTTGAGAAAAGCTCAATTGAACTTCCCAAAATTAATTTGTCGTAAAGCTAAGAACCATATTTAAGAATTGAGGCTTTCATATTTCATCTAAGTTTGAAAGAAACCATTAAAATCCAATTTAAAACATAATTCAATGGATTCCAAACATCTTACTATTTAAGTTTGACATTATTTTCTTTCTTGATCTTTGAAATAGGCAAACACAATTCATCTTGTTTCATACATTTATTTAAAATTGTTATATGTAAAATATAAATAATCACAATTTAATTGTTGCAACAAAAATAATGTATTTTACAACTAACCAATTTACAATATTTAAAATTGTATGCAAATTAAAGTTTAAATCTTATTATAAAATACTTTATCTTATCACTAAATTATAATTTAAAATATTTTTTTACAACTCAATAATGAAACATATTATTAATTTTAATTTAAATTGTAAACAATAAAAATAATTTAACTTCTATTTAAACTAGATTACACATAACTTCTAATTAACTTCGTGTTCAGAGAAAAGAAAAAGGATCGTGATGCTGTCGGTGGAAAAACTTGGGATGAGAGAAAAGAAAAAGGATAGTAATGCTGTCGGTGGGGAAAATTGTGATGGAAGTGATATAACTTATTTTCCTCGATGAAAGTAACCATTCATATATCTTTAGCTTTAACCCCTCAATAATAGAGGTTGCTTTAATACAAAATGTAAAGAAATTCAATTAGGGTGACTTAAAAAATAAAAACAATCAGATAAATATCTTCAACCATATTCCCTATCAACAAAACAAATATTTGAATATATATAAATATTTATATAATATGGAAAATGCAGGATAAAGAATGAGGTAAAATATAAAAATATATTTATGAAAAATTGAGAAAAGAATATGTAAATAGTTATATATATTTTTTTTTTAAAACCTCTAATGCAGGTTTATTTAGTGACTCGAAGCCATTTTTCTTTATGCAATTTGGTGTATAAAGTAATTTATAGCAAAATTAAGGTCAAATTTTCCGAGCATATGTCTTGTGAGCAGTTTGGTTTTTTACACAACATCTAGATTTTAAACACCTTGGGAGTATCCCAAGAATAAGTGAAAAAACAAGAGGCTACCATTTTTAAGCTCAATTTATTGAAAGCTTATGACAATGTCAGTTGGGTCTTGCTGAGACTAGTTTTATAAATTGGTCTTAGTTTGAAAGTGAGCCAATTGGATTATGGGTTGTTTTAATTAATAGCTCCCCTACCATTTTTTTAAGAGTGCAAGGGAACTAAGACAGGGATGTCCCCTATCTCCCTTATTGTTTTTGCTAGTTGTGAAAGGGCTAAGTCACTGGATTTTGAAGGAAAAGGTTGAAGGAAGGAAAGTGGAGTGAAGGTCTCAACTACCCATTGGATTTCTCATTCTCTGTTTGTTGATGACATTACGATATTTGGTTAGGGGACTATGCAAGAATGTCTAGAATATAGGAAAATATTGAATATCTGTCTGGCATTGAAAATGGAGGTTATATCTTAGAAATAAAATTTGCTGTAGAATAGTATTGGAGATCAAGTGCGTATACAGGTTGTTGGGGTTTTAAATTTCCATATGAAGGAGTTGGGAGATGGAATGGCATACTTGGGATATTTTTTTAAGCCCAATGATCATCAAAGAGATGATTGGATTTGGCTTCTAAAGAAGGTAGATCTACGTATTGATAATTGGAGTTATATGTAGTTATATTTGGGCAGTAAGTTGATTCTTGTTAAGTCAATACTGGAAAGGAGTCCAACCTATTAGATGTCAATGGAACATATCATGAAGTTCATTCTGGAGAAGATAAGACATAAATGTTTCAAATTCATATGGACTGGTAATAAGATAAAGGAGGGGCTACATTCGTTGAGGTGGGAGAGGCTCACTAGGACTAAAGGGTTGCGTGGTTGGGGATTGAAAGATATATTTTCCTTTAGTAGGGAACACTTAGACAAAATCCTGTGGAGGTGCCTTAACAAAGTAGGGTTGTGAAGTAGAATCATGGTTGATAAATATCTTAAAGGCTTTTCAATGGAAGGCTGGATAAGGCTTGAGCCTAAGGGAGCTTGCACGAAGTTGGTTCCACTTTTTAGTGCCAGTTTAGAAATCATAAACGCACTTGTGATCACAGGGACTTCACTTAGTGAACATCTCACATAGCACGTGCGATCGTGGGATATTAAAGAATACCCTTAATTTCCATAGATATTGACCCAGACTCTTTTTGTTGAAACCCCCTCCCAATACTTAAAACCTCCTCCCCACCCCTTTTTATACCTCAATCCTTATAAACCACCCTACTCACCCCAACCTTAAACCCCTCATCCCCCCAATACCTGCAATATATTGGTTCAATTTTTAATAATTTTAAAACCCACAATATGAACTAACATGATAGGATATTGGTCAACAAGTGAAGCCCCCACGCTTGCGATGTCCTATTTTGTTAACCTCATGAAACCCTAGTAGCACTTCATTCTGAAACTGTGAGGACTACTACTTGTTGTAATTGAAGTACGAGCTCTATCAAACCTAAGAAGAAGGAGCATATGTGGAATCCTATTGTAGATTATAACACTTAGATCCTATATATAGGCAAAAATTGCATTCGTTAATTAATTATGAAGTAAAATAGTTATTATTTACACACACACAGTCTTTAATTCATATATGGATCTCTTGTAGATTTCATTGTCTTCTAACTATGTGTGTAGACACACAATCCCTTAATTCATATATGTTTCTCTTGTAGATTTAACAGTGTCTTGTAACTATAATTCATATATGTCTCTCTTGTAGATTTAATTGCCATGTAGCTATGTGTGCATCTATTTATAATGTAGCCAATTTTAAACTTGGACCCGCACATCTTACCCACTTGAGATGTAGTGAAGAGGCATATTTATGTGATTAATAGAAAACATATATGTTTTTCTATTGTTGTTGTTGTTGTTAAAATTCTACCATATATGATAAACATCACAATTAAAACAACACACTTTGAAAACGAAATTTATTCATCGCCAAAGACTAAAAAATAAACATAAACATAATGTTGAAGAAAATATTAAAATGATTGCTCATAATATATATATATATATATATATATATGGTAATTTTTTAATATTAAACCTTTAATATATTCTTAGATCATATATATTGCAAATAAGAGAGATATGTAATTGAGTATTTCCGAACATGTAGAATTCTAAAATAATAAAGTTTCCCTACTCCAAACTTGAGAGGCCACTACTACAATATTGGGCCCATTATCAAGTACATTCTTTAGGATATGGATTGGATCTCACCATGGGCCTAAGATGATATAATACCTTCTTCTTCATGTTAGGAAATGATCGTTTGAGTGTTTCAGATTAGATTCTTGGTTCTGGGGATTCAACGTTGATTGGTTGAAATGGTCTCCCTCCTCTAATCTCAAAAGGAAGAAATGAAACTATTGATCTTGTGTGGGTTAAATTGCCTTTCCTACCCATAGAATTCTAAACAGAGGAGTTATTTAGGGGTGATTGGAGATAAATTAGGATTTTTCTTGAAGATAGAAAATGCGAATATGAACTCTTCTAATAGGGTGATTGTGAAAATTTGTGTTGAAATGGACCTTGTAAAGGGTCTTCTTAATGGTATTTAATTATATTAGTGTGGGAAAGGAGATTTGGAAAATATTATATTACAAAACATCCCCTTAAAATTCCCTTATTGTTGATCCCACTAGCACTTGGATATTTCCAATCATAGAGAAACCTTACTCTTACCGATGGGGGCATGCATATTACAAGTGTTCAATCAAATTATGGAAAATTCTTATCGAAAGATATCTAAAAGTAGGATAAGATGGAAACAAAGGCGGAGGACACTAGTACCTCTTGGGATTTGATCCATTCTATCAAGAATCCTCCCATTGATGGTGGACTTCTAGTTATTAAGTGTGAATTGAATGACCTTATGAAAAAGTTAAAAGATGAAGTGATGAAATTTGAAGGGTTGAAATGGAAACTATAGAATGTTTCAACTCATTTATATACTTGCACTAGAGACTTTCATTCCCTTGCAAGTCACATAAGTACACTAGCTCCAAATCTAAGTTTAACTATGGCTTAGTTTACAATGCCAAGAGATTAGGGTCTCCAAGATAACTTACAAAAAAACACCAACTAGGTTTCCAAGAAAATATATAACATCATTGGTATCCATAAGGAATTGAGGGTGTGTGCAAGAAGTTGAGGGGCCTTTTAGATGCAATGGTGGAGTGAAGTCAATCACTCTTAATCCAAAAAAAAGAAATCATCCCAAGCAATCCCGAACCTGTCAAGCCTAGTCCCAAGGCTGCCAACAGGCATGCCAATTAGGATAGTAAACCAAATCGCGCCTTCGTTTTATTTAATCAAATCGCACCTTCGTTTTATTTAATCAAATCGCACCTCCGTTTCAGTGAAAAAAATCACGCGCTTAATCAAATTGTGCCTTTGTTTTATTTAATCAAATCACACCTCCGTTTTAGTGAACAAAATCGTGCGCACGATTTTGTTCACTAAAACGGAGGCGCGATTTGGAAAGCCTGTTTTTTTTAAATAGGTCGAGCGCGTCTTTTTCGCCTCATCGCACGGCTATTGGACTACTTTGGAGCAAATGTCGACTGAGCGAATGCGTTTTTGGGTGTGCCAAAGCCATCCATCTCCACCTTTGGATAAACCTCCTATTTGTGACGTCTTTTCCTCATTTTTTTTCATGTTTTTTTCTCTTTGTTCATCAATTTATTTGCCCTAAATTGAAAAATCAAACCAAAACAAATTAAATTATGGCCAATGGAAACAAAAACCCCAATGGAAACAAGAACCCCAATGTAATAGGCCAATTGAAACCAATTCCCCAATTTAATCATAAAAATTAAATAATTTTGACTATTTACCAAAATTCATACCCAAAATTCCCATGTGCAATGGAAACCAAAACCCCAATTAACTCGAAAAACAAATGAATTTCACTATTTCCATATGCATATTCACAAGGATCCTTGTGAATCACCAAGAATGGTTATAAACATTCAATATAGAACAATTCTCAACTTCAAGGACACTGTAATTGCCAAAAATATCAAGTTTTCCTTTATTTAAACCCAAGTAAATATAAAATCTTAACCAAAAAAAGCCATGTTATTAAAGTTTTTTTCACTATTAAAAAAAACATATATCATTACATTAAAAAAATAATATATCAAAGTTTTTCTTTTCACTATAAAAAAAACATATATCAATACATTAAAAAAAAAAAAACTATCAAAGAGTTTTTTTCTTTTATATATAAAAAACATATATCAATACATAATTACTAACACCATTACAATAATAGAAAAAAGAGTTTTTTTTCACGATATAAAAAAACTTATATAAATACAGTATTAATAACACCACCAGATACTACAATACTATAAGATCCCAAATCAAAATATCAGATACGTCATCCATGATCAAAACCGCCTTCTGCAATTAGTCTTCTAAAAGTGTTTGTTTGAGTATTTTGCCTTTGATGGCTTTCCACCTGATGATGGGGAGTGCTATCAGCTACTTGCAAATCTTGAGTAACTATGGTCAATTGTGGATTATGCCGCTGCTGTCTAGGTAGACCATAAACTATTGGAGATACACCAAGTTGATTAGCGTATGCTCTTGTAAGAATATGTCGTGATTCTTCTAAAGTTTGAGTGCTTTTCTTAGGAGTAAATGGAGAGGTGAGAGGATCACGTTTGAGGATACTCCGAACAGTTTCTATAAATGGTGATCTACTGACTTCTGGAGGATGTTGACTGGTTGAAAATTTTTCATTAGATTCACCTGCCATTACTCATTAACAGGCCCTCCTTCTAGCGCCATTTGTTGGCCTGATTTTCTGACCTAGGCCAATAAGGAGATTAATCCCACACAATCAGCTTAAAGCAGCATCCAGTGTGTTTGGAGTAGCAAAATCTCGCAGGTTATGGTCCTGCTACCAGCTGAATTTTTCTCTTAAGGAGAAACTAAAATTCAGCAAAAATCTATCCTAGAGTTATTTCTAACTATCTAAGTTATCCTACACTTGCTTTCTTAAGGAAAGTCTTCGATTTCTGAGGGCTTTATATTTAAAATCCAAATGTAAAAGGACTTATTCAAATGTTTCTAGAATGACACAAATTCTAAGTAACAACTGTTAAGTACCAACTGTACTATGATAATAATAACTGAACTATTTTAACTATCTTATCTATCTTATCTCAGCTGAGAGCGATTTTGAATACTATATTAATTATTAATTAATATAATATGAACATAAAGATAAAGTGTACGATCTAAATAGAAATATTTAAGCCATACACACTAAATCATTCTGCTATAAAATAACTTATCAGAGAAACTGAAAATAAACAATTATTTCAGTTTTCTGATGTGTCTAATTAATTAATAACTAACAACCAACATAGATATTTGAATAAAAGATAATGTCTAGTATGAAATCACTGCAAAAATACAAATGATATCTAACAGACATAAATGTATATCCTTATATCTTGAATTTACAGTAAAAATACTGATAAATTCAGTCACAATGACATATTAATTCAAATTTAATATTGGGCTGACAAAGTGAAAAATTATAAATAAACACAAGCATAACAAAGTATACTGTATTAATATTAAAATAAAAGATCATATACTGAAATATAGAGTGTATCCAAAACAATACCAGTCATGATATCAACTTGGAGATTTCCAGTTACATCCCATATCCAAAGATCAAACTTCAGTAAGGAAATAAAACCACCATCAAATATATCTCAAGTATGTCTCTCTTCAGTCACTCCATCCTCCTTTACAATAAGCTTTACAGAGTTTTTATAACAAATTCTAATAACTGCCTTTCCTCATTCTATGCAACTAAAGCTAAAAATAAACCATCAAGTCCATTAACTATCGAACATCTAGGACTTAATGTTTTTTTTTAATTACCATCTTCTTAAATAGCGCACCTGCAATCTGAATCATCGATTCTGTAACTGCTTTCTTATCTTCAAATGTCAATTTGTCCATGAAACAACTGTTATTTGACATCGAGCATCTAGATCATTCGAGTTCGGAACAACTTCATCATTTGCTGGCAAAATATAAATGAGGAGAACATCATCGAAATTGAGGATCCATTTAATTATGACATCTGAAACATTTGCTGGCTTCAAGGAACTGGCCAATTCGTGGCTGGTTCGAAATTCCAATCTCTAATGAATAGCCATGTCTCCAACTGAAATCCAGGATTTTAGACATGTCCTGAAACTGTGCAGGATAGCGATGACATGCCCACCTGTTTCAAACAAACAAAAGCATCTTATTAAACTATTTATAATAGGAGAACTAAAAGAAACTATAATTTAAATGTGTGCCTGTAAAATCTACGATCTTACAGGCATGCACAACAAAGTTGTTTTACCTGTTGACAGAAAGGCAAATTATGTAACTAAAAATTGAAATAGTCATTAAGCCCTTCTTCTGCAAATCAACCACTTCGTCGATCGGGGTGTGAAAAATATGACCTAAAATATGGGCGGGAAAGCTCCCAATCGAAAGTCGGAAAGACATAGATATCGGCAGACGAGTGCTTTTCACAGCCGCAACGGTGAAAGATAAAACACTATGGTCATGCGACTAAAAGACCAGCACGCATTGGTGGTCGGCGTGCTTTACGTTTCGGGTGATTAGTTGTTTTGGGAGCTGCAACGACCGAACGTAAAGGGCTTTGGGGGCAAGAAAGAAAAGAAAAAGGTGAAATTCCCATGTAAGTTGTGCCATGAATATCACCTCACCCATCTTTGTCCCCTTATGGAACAATCCCAAAAGTTGTTAAAAGCTCAACAATCGGCTATCCTGAAATACCCTTTTCCCCAAGGGAAGAATACTGCTTCAGCTTCAAATGTAGCAGGGGGCACTCCAAATGCCCCTAACCCCAATTATATCAAGATGGTTCGATCTTCGACTTTGCTACAGACCAGGAATAAGAACTATGAAAAATAGACCTTTGAGAAGGGTAAGTCTATACGTGAAACTTCTAACCCTCTCACGATTGAGAAACCTGTCGAAACTATGCCCAAGATACCAAAAGGTGTCATTAAGAAGACCTTGCATAACCCTAATGCTAGGGCTGGTTCAAACTACTCCATGGTTGAAGACTTAGCCCAAACCCCTTGTGCAATGTCGACTTTGGAGGTGTTACAGAGTTGTCCCGCCCAGCGGGATGCACTCTTAGTAGACTTAGGCAGTATGGACTCGTCGAGTCTCATGGCGAAATTTCACTTGTATGATGTTAAAATTCACCTACCTTACCATGTAGCCTTATCGATAGATGTCATCCATGGTGGAAATACCATTGGAAGGGAAGTTGTTGACAAGGGTGCTGCTACATGCAATATGTCCTTGTCTTGTTGGAAAGCTCTTTGGTCCCCAGAGCTGTTTTCGTCAAACACCCTACTTACTGCTTTCGACGGGAGGTCATTCCGTCCGCATGGTAGCCTACCGGATTTAGAAATTAAGCTGGCAGGGAAAGCAGTTTCTGTTGAGGTAGAGGTGATTGATGCACCTTTGGATTATAACCTGCTCTTAGGAAGAAGTTGGACTTATGCCATGTCTTCTATTGCATCGGTCGTCTTTCGGGTGGTAGTGTTTCCACGTGAAGGGAATTTGGTTACTGTTGACCAACTGAGTTTTACTTGGAAAGGCCGCATGGATTCTAATGAGTCCACTGTGCCATTGGTTGATCAGGTTAAACCTGCTACGGAGAGCTTAGGGTCTGGAATGTACGCATCATTGATGGGAACATTTGATCTTCCAACTCCGATTAACTATATAGGTTCTACTAGTGTGGGGAAGTCCATAGCCACGGTTGTTAATAGGACTGATCCTTGGGTTCTCCCTTCCCACCATGAACCTGAAGTGCCCTTATCGGCAGTGTAAGTGGCTTACCAAGCTGTCACTCAAACCAATGTTGATCCCATTCTGGTTCCCCTCACAGTTTCAAAGGAACTGGAAGAAGTCTATTTGCCTACTTGGGCTGAAAACTCTTTGCATTCTACAGATTGTTTAGATATGGTTTTACCTTATAACGAATCCATTCTGGAATCCATGTGCAGATGTGATAAGATTTGCGAATATATTCACCATCGATCCTATTTTCTTCCAGAGCTAAGCAAGATAGAGAATAAAGAGTTTCATATGAGACTGGTAGACGATGTTGATACACCCATCAATCCCTTACCAAGGGAAGGAATGTTTGCTGAGGGGAATATAGAAAATATTTCCACTACTATCCCTATCAACATCTCTGTAAATCTTGATGTTGTGGAAAATATACATATCGATGCAAACTGCTCTCTTGAGGAGATTGCAATCTATACGTCCTTGTTCAAGGAATTCCGTGATGTTTTTCCCTGGTCATATGAGGAGATGCCAAGCATTGATCCATCTATAGTCGAGAACAAGATCCAAACATACCCTGATGCTAAACCCGTTCGGCAAAAGTTAAGACCTGTTAACCCACGTAAAGCGGTGGCAGTAAAGGCTGAAGTTGAAAAACTGTTGAAAGTCGGTTTTATTTATCCCATAGCTCTGACGAAATGGGTATCCAACCCTGTTCCTATTGATAAGAAGCAAGGGACCATACGCGTCTATACTGACTTTAGAGATTTGAACAAAGCCTGTCCTAAGGACAATTATCCCACGCCATTTATAGATCAAATTATTGATGCTTGCGTGGGAAGTGAAGTCTTCTCGTTTATGGATGGTTTCTCTGGATATAATCAAATACAAATTAAACTAGAAGATCAACATAAAACGACTTTTATTTGTTCTTGGGGTGCCTTCGTGTACAAAAAAATACCCTTTGGATTGAAAAATGTTGGGGAAACCGTTCAATGGGTAATGAATTTTTCCTTTCATGATATTAAAGCCATTGTCGAACCTTACCTTTTTGTTTGCTTTTCTTTTCTTTAAACAATAATTCTGACTGAAGATTACTATCTAGGTATGGTGTCCCAATATGATAGTATCATTCACGAGAGCTATCTGATATAAGCAAGCCGGCTCGTGATGAGACCTCTTGTCTTTTAATTTTTAAATTTAAATCGAAAGCCGTCATTCTAGTGATCAGAAATGAAGTTATCCCAGACAACACTGATGATCATGATTAGGTCGGCTAGTGATAAGACCTCCTATTCTTCAATCAAAATTTATGTTTTCTTTATTCATTTTTATCTTTTAAATTTTTTATAAAATGAGAGATCATTACCCAGCATGGTGACCAAATGGTAATGTCAGTCATTAATATCACCAGAAAATGAATCAGCTGGCTCGTGATGAGACCCCTTATCTTTTGTTTTTTTAAACCAAAAGCCATTACTAGTTTCCTAATAATGTCATACTAGTGATATTTGTGATTCTGATCAGACTGGCTTATTACTAAGACCTTCCGTCTCTCACTTTAGTATTTTATTGACTGGAACAAATTCTAAAAAAATTTCAGATGGTAAACACTTTTGAAAACTGATGGCAGAGATCTCTAAGAGTTTTTCAAAAGTACAAGCTTCGAAAAAGACATTTAATAAGCTATCCCATCTTTTATAAAAATAAAAAGGTAAGGAATAATCTGAGTAATACTTAAAAATAAAATACTGATAGGTCTTTTATAGATTTAAGAAACCTTGATCATCCTGAGCAAATTTTTAAAATATTTTGGTCTAGTATCATAATTTTTAGTTAACAAGCAAACTGATTGTTTTAACCAGGAGATTTATTTATTTACATTTATTTCTTTAGCTGCTAACTAAAGATTACTGACTAATTATATACAAAATTTTGACAGTCTGAAATATTTGGCTAACAGAATTAAAACTAGCTGAAAATAACAGAATGATGTTTGAAAATTACAAAAGTTTTAATGAATTACTCATCATCCTTAATTCTATGTACTATAATTCAGTTTTTATACAAAAATATAAATTTATTTACAAACAACAAACAAATTATATACATTTTAAGACAGAAAATATTAACAGAAATATTTTTTTAGAATCAGTCCATTCACTGGGAATGTTTCGGACTAACCTTCAAGTGTTTGCAATCGAAAGGTACTTGGACCTATTTTCTCAGAAATAACAAAGGGACCTAACCAAATCTTCTGAAACTTAGTATGATCTCCCTATCCTCGTGAACTTTATCCCATTTTAAAACTAGGTCTCCCACCTGAAATTCTCGATTGGAACTAAAGGATTGATCAAACCAAGATTTCACAATCTGTTGATGTTTTGTAAAGTGTTGTTTTGACTTTTCTCTTTCTTCCTCAAGCTTTAGTAGAGTATTAATTCTCTTTTCCATTGCTGGACACTCTTCATCTTGAACAGACTGAGCTAACTGTAATGAAGGTAAGAACAAATTTGGTGGTAAAATAGCTTCAGTTCCATATACTAAGAAGAATGGTGAGTTACCTATCGCAGCCTTAGGAGTTACTCTGTCTTCCCAAAGGGCATTGACCAATTATGTATGCCAATCACGATGGTGAACTGAAATAGTTCTTTTAAGAATTTTTAATAAATTTTTGTTTGTTGATTCAGCTAAACCATTTCCATGAGGGTGATAATTAGCTGAATACCTGATTCTTATTCCCTTCTCTAAGGCAAATTGAGTTAACTCAATTGATGAAAAATATGAAGCATTGTCAAAGACGAGGGAATCTAGAATACCAAATCTTGTTATGATAAAGAATTCTAAAAATAATATAACCTTATTGGTATTTACCACCCTTAATGGTGCAGCTTCTGCCCAACGAGTAAAATAATCAGTTGCAGTTATTATGTATTTGTGTTTCTTAGATGAGGGAGGATTTATTGGCCCTACTATATCAATACCCCATTGCTGAAAGGGTCTTTCAGCTGATACAGGTTGTAAAGGAAAAGCAGGTTTCTTAACCCTTCCCGCAGCAATTTGACATTCCTGACATTTTCTAACAAAAGTATAGGAATCTCGAAACAAGGTAGGCCAATAATAACTAGCCCTAAGAATTTTGTGCGCAGTAGTTTCTCCACCGAAATGACCTCCTGCTAGTACAGAATGTAATTCTTTCAGAATTACTTCTGTTTTGTCTTTATCTAGACATCGAAGGTATACTCCATCTGAATTTCTCTGAAAGAGGACATTATCAATTAATAAATAAGGAGCAGATTTCAATCTAAGTGCTCTTTTCTTCCTTGGCTCTAGGTAATCAGGGGCAGCTCCTGTTTCCAAAAGTATTCTTATGTCTGTATACCAAGAATCTTGAGGTGGAGGATAAAAATAAATTTCCCTGGTAAGTAAAACCTCAACAATGATAGTTTCAGCTTTATTATTAGGTAGATGAGCAGCTTCAGCAGCTAATTTACATAGTCCTTGACCTTTGACTATCGTTGAGGGTTTAATCTCTAAGTCATATTCTTGAAGAGCTGTCATCCAAGGTGCTCTTTTCTCACCTAAGTCCTTTTGTACTAACAAATTTCTGACTGAGGAATAAGGGACGATGATTTTCATTTTAGATTTCAATAAATATGGACGAAAATGTTTAACAGTTTTAAAAACAGCAAAATCTTGTTTATCAACTTCATGATAATTAAGTTCAGCACCTTTAAAATTTGAACTCATGAAGGAGATTGGAACTTCATTATTTTGCTGATTTAATTGGGTTAAAACTGTTGCATATGAAATATCAGAAGCAAAAGTATACAGTATGAAATCTTTGTTAAAATCTGGGCTTATAAGGCTAGGAGCTTCTGAAATTGCTTCTAAAATTTTCTGAAATGACTCTTTTTCAATTTGGCCCCAATTAAACATAACATCCTTCTTAATCATTTTCTGCAATGGACGAATGATTTCGGAGAAACTAGGAATGAATCTCCTAACAAAATTTATTTTACCGAGAAATGATTGCATTGCTTTCTTTCTAGAAGGATAAGTTATCTTTGAAATGGCTTGGGTTCTTTCAGGATCAATCATGATTCCATGCTTTGAAACCACACAGCCTAATAGGATACCTTTTGAAACAACAAAAATTGTTTTTTTAGGATTTAAGGATATTCCAAACTTTCTACATCGTTCAAATACCTTTCTAAGATGATTAAGATGATCAGGTCGATGTTTAGAATATACAGTAACATCATCCAAATAAACAACAACTGAATGGTTAATTAAGCCTCTAAAAGCAATATCCATTGCTCTTTGAAAGGTTGCTCCAGCATTGATTAACCCAAAGGGAATCTTGCGGTAAGCATATGTTCCCCATGGAGTTCTAAAAGCAGTTTTTAATTGATCATCTGGAGAAACCAATATTTGGTTGTACCCTGGGAAACCATCAAGGAGTGATAGTATCTCAGCCCCAGACACCTTTTGAAGAATTTGTTCCATGGGAGGAACTGGGTAATTATCCTTTTCAGAAGACTTATTCAGATTTCTAAAATCTACACATAATCTAATATCCCCATTTTTCTTCCTAACTGGAACTAAGTTTGCTACCCATTGAGTATGCCTGATGGGGAAAATAATCTTGGCAGCTAACAATTTATTTAGTTCCTTCTTAATTGTCGGTTCTAGTGACGGGTGATACTTCCTTAGCTTTTGTTGAAAAGGTTTTGACTCCTGTTTAATTGGAATTATGTGTTGCAGAACTTGTGTGTTGAAGGATTTTAGGTCATCATATGTCCAAGCAAAGACATCCTTGAATTCCTTAAACAATTTTATAAATGTTGTTTTTTCTGTAGGGTTACAATCTATTCCTAGATTTATAGTTTGGGGATTTAGTTCTGTTCCTAAATTTATGGTTTCATACCTCATTCGAGAGCTATTAGTTTTACACTTAGGGACAGACCTAAATTTATCCTACAAATCAAAGAACTTTTCTAACCTTAGTACTGAATTAGGGACTGGTTTTACCTTTTCGAAAGCTTTTTCAATTGAACAAAAATCATTTATTACCGAAAAATATTCCAGATTTTCGTCATGAGTTACTTCGTCTATGGCTGAATCTTTAAAGGTATCCTCATTCATCAGAAAATTCAGCACTTGCACATCATTATCAAATACACGCCAGTTAAAAATATTATCAGGTATAGAAGGCCTAAAAATGAATTCAACAGAAATGAAATCTGGTGTAAGATTTTTTGACGGAATTAACTTTGATGCTACATTTGTCAACAAATCTGCTTCTTGATTTTGATTTCTAGGAATGGAAATTATGTTAAATGCATCAAAATGTGAGATAAGGTTCCATACCTCTCGTTGATAACTCTGTAAATGTTTAGATAAGGAGTGAATGGAGTTACGAACCTGTCTGACGATGATCTCTGAGTCACCGTATACAATTAACTCTTTGATGTTCAAATCAATTGCTTTTTTCAAACCTTGAATTAAAGCTTCATATTCCACTGTATTGTTTGTACAATTAAATTCCATCCTACAAGCTATATATGTTTTATTTCCCTGAGGGTCCACCAGTAGGCAACCAACTCCTGCTCCTTCTTTGGATTTCGCACCATCAAAATATAAAGTCCAAATAGAACTATTCACAACCACTTTGCTTTCTATAATATTCACAATATTCAGATTATCTGCATCATTAATAGTTTCCTTAAAGGAAGAGTTAAGAGAAATAGATGTCACATTCTTAATTTCAGATTGCTGTTTATTTTCAGAAAAGGCAGAATTTTCAGCTTTAAAATTACCAAATCCTAGTTCATACATGTAATTCCCCATAATGCAATCTGAAAATAAAACAGGTTCGCTAGGATCATGCAATTCTGTGACAGTATGTTTCATATATCTTTCTCTATTTATCTTTATTTGATTTGACTTTCCGTTCTTAGGTAACCATAGTGTTTACCAGTTCGTGGCAAAGAAACCGTTCAATTGTTGAGACCAATCCCTACTTAAAAATAGCCCATATGCATCTGGAATATCTGCAACAACAATATCTATAATTTGATAAACCGAAGGGTTACAGGCAATCCTGACTAAGATATCTTTCATTTCCCCTACAACCTTGACATTTGTTCTGTCCAATTGAGTTATCTGTGAATTTGATGGAATATATTTCCCATTCAACTTCTTGCATACTGATAAAGGCATCACATTGGAGGATGCTCCGGAGTCTACCATGCAATTATGAACATTCCTATTGAAAATATCAAAGGTAAGTAAGAATGGAGGTGTGGTTGATTTAGAATTCTTACCTATAAGCGAGGCTTTGTTAGCCGTTGCTTTCCCTTTTTCAGTTGCTGTTGAATAATTATTAGAATTGTTTGCAGCAACATTTTGTTTTGCATTAGGAATAATTGAACTCATTGCAGGATTTACGTTCCGCCGTTGCGGCTCCCAAAACAACTAATGGGGCAAGAAAGAAAAGAAAAAGGTGAAATTCCCATGTAAGTTGTGCCATGAAGATCACCTCACCCATCTTTGTCCCCTTATGGAACAATCCCAAAAGTTGTTAAAAGTTCAACAACCGGCTGTCCTGAAATATCCTTTTTCCCAAGGGAAGAATACTGCTTCAGCTTCAAATGTAGCAGGGGGCACTGCAAATGCCCCTGACCCCAATTATATCAAGATGGTTCGATCTTCGACTTTGCTATAGACCAGGAATAAGAACTATGAAAAAGAGACCTCTGAGAAGGGTAAGTCTATACGTGAAACTTTTAACCCTCTCACGATTGAGAAACCTGCCGAAACTATGCCCAAGATACCAAAAGGTGTCTTTAAGAAGACCTTGCATAACCCTAATGCTAGGGATGGTTCAAACTACTCCATGGTTGAAGACTTAGCCCAAACGCCTTGTGCAATGTCGACTTTGGAGGTGTTACAGAGTTGTCCCGCCTAGCAGGATGCACTCTTAGTAGCCTTAGGCAGTATGGACTCGTCGAGTCTCATGGCGAAATTTCACTTGTATGATGTTAAAATTCGCCTACCTTACCATGTAGCCTTATCGATAGATGTCATCCATGGTGGAAAGACCGTTGGAAGGGAAGTTGTTGATGAGGGTGCTTCTACATGCATTATGTCCTTGTCTTGTTGGAAAGCTCTTGGGTCCCCAAAGCTGTTTCCGTCAAACACCCTACTTACTACTTTCGACGGGAGGTCATTCCGTCCGCATGGTATCCTACCGGATTTAGAAATTAAGCTAGCAAGGAAATCGGTTTCCATTGAGGTAGAGGTGATTGATGCACCTTTGGATTAGAACCTGCTCTTAGGAAGAAGTTGGACTTATTCCATGTCTTCTATTGCATCGGTCGTCTTTCGGGTGGTAGTGTTTCCACACGAAGGGAATTTGATTACTGTTGACCAATTGAGTTTTACTTGGAAAGGTCGCATGGAGTCGAATGATCCCACTGTGCCATTGGTTGATCAGGTTAAACCTGCTACAGAGAGCTTAGGGGCTGGAATGTACGCATCATTGATGGGCACATTTGATCTTCCAACTCTGATTAACTATATGGGTTCTACTAGTGTGGGGAAGTCCATAGCCACGGTTGTTAATATGACTGATCCTTGGGTTCTCCCTTCCCACCATGAACCTGAAGTGCCCTTATCGGCAGTGTAAGCGGCTTACCAAGCTGTCACTTAAACCACTGTTGATCCCATTCCGGTCCCCCTCACAGTTTCAAAGGAACTGGAAGAGGTCTATTTGCCTACTTGGGCTGAAAACTCTTTGCATTCTACAGATTGTTTAGATATGGTTTTACCTTCTAATGAAGCAATTCTGGAAGCCATGTGCGGACGTGATAAGATCTACGAAGATATTCACCATCGATCCTATTTTCTTCCAGAGCTAAGCAGGATAGAGAATCAAGAGTTTCATATGAGACTACAGACGATGTTGATACACCCATCAATTCCTTACCAAGGGAAGGAATGTTTGCTGAGGGGAATATGGCAAATATCTCCACTAATATCCCTATCAACATCTCTGTAAATCCTGATGTTGTGGAAAATATACATATCGGTGCAAACTGCTCTCCTGAGGAGATTGCAATCTATACGTCCTTGTTCAAGGAATTTCGTGATGTTTTTCCCTGGTCATATGAGGAGATGCCAGGAATTGATCCATATATAGTCGAGAACGAGATCCAAACATACCCTGATGCTAAACCCGTTCAGCAAAAGTTAAGACCTGTTAACCCACGTAAAGCGGTGGTAGTAAAGGCTGAAGTTGAAAAACTGTTGAAAGTCGGTTTTATTTATCCCATAGCTTTGACAAAATGGGTATCCAACCCTGTTCCTATTGATAAGAAGCAAGGGACCATACGTGTCTATACTGACTTTAGAGATTTGAACAAAGCCTGTCCTAAGGACAACTATCCCACACCATTTATAGATCAAATTATTGATTCTTGCGCGGGAAGTGAAGTCTTCTCGTTTATGGATGGTTTCTCCGGATATAATCAAATACAAATTAAACTAGAAGATCAACATAAAACGAATTTTATTTGTTCTTGGGGTGCCTTCGTGTACAAAAAAATGCCCTTTGGATTGAAAAATGTTGGGGAAACCGTTCAATGGGTAATGAATTTTGCCTTTCATGATATTAAAGCCGTTGTCGAACCTTACCTCGATGATCTGCCTGCACATTCTCGAAAAAGAATCGATCATCCAGATCACTTGCGTCTAATTTTTGGACGATGCATATACTATAAGATTCACTTGAATCCCCACAAGTGCATGTTCTGTGTTGAGTCAGGGAGACTGCTCAGATTCATTGTCTCTAACAAAGGCATTCAGGTGGATCCTTTAAAAGTAGAGGCCATTGTAAATCTGCCTCCTCCTCGTTCTATCAGGCAACTTCAGAGCCTGCAAGGGAAGTCCTATTTTCTTCGACGTTTCATTGTAAACTATGCCAAGATTACCAAGGGTTTCATGCACCTGTTAAAACAAGACACCCCATTTGTATAAGATGAAACTGCACAACTCGATTTCGAGGCATTGAAAAAATCTTTGTTGTCGGCACCATTATTACATCCGCCATATTACTCTAGGGATTTTATATTGTATCTGGCCATGTTCGAGTCGACCATAGGGGTAGTCCTAGTCCAGGAGGATGATAAGCTCCAAGAGCATGTCGTTTACTCTCTTAGTCGTGCTTTAGCTAGACCTGAACTTAGGTACTCCCATGTCGAGAAGTTGGCCTTAGCAGCTGTCTATGTTGTTTAGAGATTATGTCACTACATTTTACTGAGGACTACAACGGTAATGGCAGATGTTAATCCTTTTCAATATGTTTTGTCCTGATGGATTGTTGGAGGAAAATTCAACAAATGGATAGTCATTCTCCAAGAGTTTGATTTGGATTTCCAGTCCGCTAAATCTAAAAAATCCTTCATTTTTGCTAAGCTTATAGCAGAATTTCCAACAGAAGAAGATGTAGTCATTGAAGAAGATTCATTCCCAAATGAGCATATCTTCTTGATATCCACCTCTGACCCCTGGTACGAAGATATACTTATCTATCTCTAGACTTTGAAGTATCCTGTAGCTTTCTCGTGGGAGGAACGACGTAAACTACGCCTTCATGCCAAGAACTACTTCATCATAGGAGATACTTTATATCGTAGGGGGGTAGATTCCATTTTACGTCGATGTATTACCCATGAGGAAGCGGAGATTGTCCTGAATGATGCCCATAGTGGAGCGTGTGGGGGTCATTTTTCTGGGTTAGTAACGACCTAGAAGACATTACATGCCGGTTATTTCTGGCCCACGATATTTAAGGATTGTGTGGAAGCCGTGAAGCACTGTCATCCTTGTCAGCTTTACACCAGAAAAATGCAGTCACATCCCGCTCCGTTATTTCCTGTTATCTCGGTGGGCCACTTCATGAAGTGGGGGATTGATTACATGACTTGTAACCTAGCCTCATCTGGGGGGCACAAATATATCATTGTCGTTGTGGACTATTTTACGAAATGGGCAGGGGTAATGCCCACCTTTAGAGCTGACGGGGAAATCACAACTTTTTTCATGTTCAATCAAATTATAGCACGATTTGGTGTACCCAAGGTGATTGTCACTGACCATGGTGGTCATTTTCAAAATAACATGATGATAGAACTGACCACTATGCTAGGATTCAGATAAGAACATTCATCTTCGTACTATCCTCAAGCAATGGTTAGGTCGAGGCTGTTAATAAAACTTTGAAAACTATCCTCAAACGTACTATTAATGCAGCCTGTTCTAACTGGCATATCATGTTATACCCCGCACTTTGGGCATGTCGAACTAATGTAAAAACTACTACGGGTTTCTCCTCCTTCCAACTCGTTCATGGAGTGGAAGCTGTTACCCCGATTGAATGTGAAATCCCTTCCTTAAGAATAGTTATTCATGTGTTACCTGATATGACGGAGCTTGAATAATGTTTAGTACATTTAGAACATCTTGAAGAACAACGTAGATATGTGCTGACAGCAAACCAAGCTCACAACAATAGGGTCAAAAGGCAATATGATAAGTTGGTCAAACCTCGAATTTTCTCTAAGGGGGAACTTGTTTTGCTCTAGGACCAAGACAAAGAACCCCTGGGGGCAGGAAAGTTCAGGTCTATGTGGTTGGCACCTTATGTTGTGTCAAAGGTGTTAAAGAAGGGTGCATATGAATTAATTGATTTTGATGGGAATACACTGCCTGAGCCCAGAAATGGGCTCTACCTAAAAAAGTACTATGCTTAGGCTTAGCACTTTTTCTTGTATTTTATTGTATGTATTTTTATGTACATTAGTTTGTTGGTTTGTGTTTTTTATACCATCTGCTGGTTGTTTCAAATGTCTTCCGAGAGGTTCGTAGGTTTCGATGATGGCACCAGTTGCCACACTTGTAATCTAGCTTCAGCTGCATGGGTCATTTATTCTCCCATAGGATAGTTAGTTTCCTCAGGAGGTGCTTTCTTAGGTCCTGCTTCTAATAATGTCGCTGAGTATAGGGCTGTAATTGAGCTTCTATGGGATGCTTGGTCACGTGGTATCACTCAGCAGAAAGTTTGACTGGACTCTCAACTGGTGGCTTCCCAACTCAATCGAGTGTACTAGGTGTGGAACCCTATTCTATTACTTCAGTTTATGCAAGTTAGGTTATTGGAAAGAAATTTTGAGTTCATTACATTCAATCATATTCCAAGGAATCAAAATTCATTAACTGATACATACGCTAATTACATCTTGGATTGGCATTTAACACATTTTTCATAAAAAAATACAGCAAACACATTAAAAATATTTGTAAATAAACCGACAAAATATATATATATATGTGTGAATATATGTCTATAGATGGGTCAAGTCTCTGATCCTCAGATCCAGTCATAATTGTATAATATACAAAAAATATACAAAATATGGATCAAAGTCCATCAAATTCCCTAGATCTAAGTTGGACCACCTTGGTCACTTGGACCACCCTGGTCTCCTCGGTCTCCCTGTATTATGGCTTCTTCAACCTCCTCGGCTTCAGCAGCCTCAACAACATCTATGTATACCAATAGTGCTCTAGCTACCCACCTCAAAAGGTATATCTAGACAGGTGGTATACCAAGCACGAACTCCTGCATGATGGCTGGGATGTGCTCAATCCGTAAGGTGGGTACTGTCTGGGTAAGCCTGGATAGCTTCCCCTGAAGAACCCTATTCAGCCCCTGGTCTTCTCCCAAGATAGGACACACATACATGCATGGATGCCCGTCAGGGCGGACTGGTCCAATATCTTCATTTTGACATGTTTACAGGATTAGAACTCTTATACATATGTATATATCTTTATATTTAAAATTTTAAAATAAAAAATTACCTAACTCTCCCCATGCTCCTCTTGGAGGGAGGACGAGGTCTGGATCACCACGGAAGTCCATTCCAACATATGGAAACCACTCCAGTGTTGGCAACCGTTGCTCCCACCAAAAGTAGAAGTCGTCATCATAAACAATCTGCACTAAGCCACCACCTCCCTGGCAGAGGAAGATATCTCCCCATCTACTCAGCCTAGGGTGATGAGGAGAACGGACTGGTAAGGGTATTGCAGGGCTCAATCATGACACTCTCTCAAATAAGAAGGCTACTTGTATGCTAGAATATCCAAAATTCTTCCTCCTTCCTCTCTTGCAATCAGAGAGCTGTTTTCTCATAATCGGGATCACTCTCGAGCACCAGTCATATAGGCCCCCCTGCATACAATCCACTGCTAGTCTCATCTGGTTCCATGTTGCAAGGTGAAGCAAAGATGACCCTATAACCCTCACTATGGTACTTGTCAATACCTATAGAGGAAGGTCACGTATATGTACAATAGGGATACAACTCCCCCTCTTTTGTGTGCTTGGTGCATAGTATATGTCAATATAGTTCTGGACACTTAGAGGGTCACCGCCTTTGATGGTTCCTTCCAAGTTTACTGGAGCTCCTCGTCGTGATAGACCATCAATGAAATAGACATCTTCTGAAGTAATCTCCAAGGACTCACCTTGAAGGTCGAACATGCCCAAGTCATGATCCCAATAATTTATCAGGAACTCTAAGAGGCGGACATTGGCCTGCATGTGTGACGTACAAAAAAACTTTGACAACCCACTTGAATGTAAAACATTCACAGTGGAAGCATCATAGAGAGCTTCTTGGTCCATATCTTCATGTTCACACTCCCTCCACTCAAGAACCATTTTTCAACCTAGTCAACAAGCAATTTTAAACCTTTAGTTTCATATAAAATTTCAAAATTTTGACCCTATATGCTTCTTTTCCACCTCACACAACATATGTGACTGTCTATTAAGGCATGTCGCGTACTGTACACGACTTTCCTTCGGGAAACCCGCATACAGAATGCGTGTATGCGACTTTCAATATAGCAAACCCGCATACACAACGTTGCTTTGTTGAGGGTGCTTCAAAACATAAAATCAAGGCCTAATTTTGAAAATTGCTTGGATCAAATTGAAGAGCATGGAGTGTAGTATTACCTGACACTTGCGGATTTGGAAATAGTTGACCAGATTGTCCACACCGAGCAATTGAAGGTAGAGGTGAAAACTTGTCTTTTATGGCTAAAAATCCAAATGGTGAGTTTTTATTTTTGTTTTATTTCTCAAGTGGGTTTTTTCCCTATAGTTCATGATTTATAAAACTAATACCATATCTTTTTTCCTTGCAACAGGTTTATCATCGTTTTAAGGTGTTTTTTTCTCATATAGGATGGTTTTCTGTCGTTTCACATGCATTCTGCATTTATACCTACTCCATCTTAAACCTAGCAATTAACATTTTGACCATGGACTATGGTATTTTTAACCATTAGCTCCTTGTCTTTACCATTGTTCTTCCATGGATAGGGCTTTCCTCTCATGAGTATCCTCATTTAGAACCTATGTTGTCTTTTGATACTCATGCTGCAGCTATCTTAGGTATAGGGGAATCTTTTTAGCTATTTTTCAGGCCAAATTGAGCCTCATTTTGGTCTCTTTTTACAAGCTATCCCTTTATAGGACTCCCCGCCCTTATGGAGTTTCTTTAGGCCCAGGTCTGACTCCTTAAAATAGACTTGACTGCCGAGTTAACTTGTCCGTTCAAGCTCGTTAAGAATACATGAATGGGCATCCGCATTGGCGGTAGGTTATCTCTTTCTCGGACCATGTGGAATAATACGAGAAATGATCACTCTCTTTTCTACAGAATTCAGAAGAGTATTCTCGGGTATAGGTTTATCACTTTTCTGGACTTGAGGGACTAAATTTACAGAAAAGGAACACCCGGTATGAGCTTAGTTTTATCTTTTTCATGCTCTGGACCTAAACATGAAAAGGATTCCGAGTGTACTTTATGTCTTTGTCATGCTTGTTAAACACTAAGAACAAAGCATCAAGCTTATTGTTGTAAGCCCCATTTCTCATACTCAAATGGATCTTTCCGAGTGATCTTGATTTCCTTCACACTCGTAAAACTCAAGCTATATTCTACTCTTGAAGGAGTGTTGGGTAGGTGGTAATTTAACCTTTTTCGGACCTCCTTGACTAAGTACAAAAAAGGTTCACCTTTTCTTCTACGGAAGTTAAGAGAGTTCTTCTGTGGTGTGTTTTATACTTTTTCAGCCTCAGGAGACTAAATTGGATCAAAAAGGACCCCCCTAGAGTCTTCTTCGAAGTTTTTCAGACTCTCTAAACATGAAAACACCAACTGAGCATGTACTAGTTTGGGCTCACAAAATCCAAGAATCAGTGACACTATCAAGCATTATTCCCTCTTCTCTTCAAGCTTGTCAAAAAATAAAGAGAGACTCGAGTTGACTTTCCTGAACTCGTTAAAATTTAACAGGGAAGGTAAGGAAGAAGTTTTATTTTGGTTTTCAGTTAGTGGTAGCATGTCATCCTTGAACATAGCACTCTTTGTCTTTTTCGATACTCATGTCTCAGTGTTCACTTTCAGTTCAGCTATTACTTCGAGTTTCTTACTCCTCCTCTTGTCAGTTCTACCTGGGGAATCTAATCATGTCTCCTACATGACAGATAAGTCTAGTTGTTCTATCTATAAAGTTAAAAGCTAATTTGGGTCATCTCTGTGTCGTGCTCACTGTTCAAGGACTTAACCTAGTATCTGATTTATATCTTAATCCCATCATCGTTTTATCTATTATCATTTGTGTATTCCTTCCTTTACCCAGTTCCTAGTCACTCTTGTGATCCGTTGGAGGATCTATTGCCTTCCTTATCACAGTATGGTTCCGTACTAGCACTTCCTGATGACGAATACCTAGAGTTTTGATGATCATACCTCAAGATTCACTTTCATTATTGGTGAATTCCTTTGCTTCAGTTGTCGATTATCACCTATTGATTAACAATCTGTTGAATTCGCTCCATGTTCGACTTCAACTTACATCTATTCTAATGGCTTGGATTGTACTGGTTCTTTGGGATTTGTTTATGAAGACCTTAGTTTCCTATCTATGG
Organism: Pseudotsuga menziesii; assembly: GCA_001517045.1. NCBI lineage: Eukaryota > Viridiplantae > Streptophyta > Pinopsida > Pinales > Pinaceae > Pseudotsuga > Pseudotsuga menziesii. The sequence continues at coordinate 122,505 of LPNX011068154.1, forward strand.
ACTAAGTTGCGCAAGATTATGTTGTATCTATTTACACAACTTCCAAATATTTGAAGACTCATCATTATTGTATATTGTGGCTTCGATCCACCTTTTTAATATATGTGGTCTTGTATCCGTACTATATGATGTACTCAAATATTGTAAAGGAGCTAGTGTTCCAGTATATTGAACATAGCATCCTCAGATATGACTTTGTACATGACATTATTATGTATTTGTTTCAGGTACTACCTATGCTCAATTGCATTTTTGAGTTCTCCAAAGATAATGATTATAATGTATTTCGGCCATCGCTTCCCTCTAACCTCACACATTAGGGGGCATTTGTTATCAACCCAAATGGAACTTCTCCGTTTGAGTGTAGAATTTCCATATGTTGGTACACAAAAGGACACTATAGGATTGAAGGTTGCCTAAACACTATAGATGGGCATGACATGAGATGCATTTACCCTTCAACCAACATGCCATTTTATTTTTTTATGTGTTGATTGTCGTACGCGACTATCTCCATTGGAACTCACGTACATACGTGACTATGTTTGTTGACAACCGGCGTACTGTATGCGACTATTCCCATTGCAGCCAGCGTACAAATCTATACGCGAGTTTCCCTTAAATCAACTCATGTGTCATACGCTGGTTGACAGTATTAATAGTCGCGTACACATCCATTCAACATTAAAAAATATAAATCATGATTAATGGAGATTAGTTGATCCCTAATCGTTAACCATCTCAACTGTCTCAACCTCCTCAACCTTCGAAACTACTCTATTTCCTAAAGTATAAATAGAGGCCTTGGGGAGGGCATTGATCAATCATTTTTGGAGAGCAAAGTTATCCTGGTGGTATATCTTCAGAAGTCTTTGGAGTAGCAGAACTCAGAGTCCTTTGGTTGCAGAGTAGTCCTTGTTTCAGGCATTGGGTTGTACACTTATCTCATTCACTGATTGTTCATAAGGAGAATTCTTATTCCAACTTTGTGTTGAGTCTCTTTCATGTATCATGGTTGATGAATATATTTTATTAAGCACTATATATGTTATTTATCTAACCTGTCATATATACATGTATAAGATCGTACTTGGATAATTTGCTCTTTGCAGATGAAGGAGGTGCATCCCTGAAAGCTTTGGATAGAAGCAGAGCGGAAGAAGACAAAGCTTGGATCAACCGTCGGTTATCAGGTGAGTCCAGAATTTCTTCCTATTTCCTTTCTGTACTTTAAAGCTGATTGTCTGCAAGTTTTAGAAGTAAGTTGGTAACACCAGACCCTGGGTTACAAGGGTGTTTATTCCTGAACAACAATGTTATCACAGGTCTACCCAAGTCTTGAGGGAAGAATATTATTACGGTCTTTGTTGATAGACTTACAAAGTATGCACACTCTTGACCTTTTAACGCAATTATAGATGTTGCATCCTTCATGGAAATAGTTCATAAATTAAATGGGAACCCAAATATTATTGTTAGTGATAGAAATCCAATTTTCATTGGAAATATTTGGACTAAATCATTTTCTTGCTTGGGTACCCAGTTGGCTCATAGTTCTTCTCATCATCCTCAAATTGATGGCCAAACTTATATACTAAACAAATGTTTGGAAGGATACCTTCGTTGCTTTGCATATGATATACAAACATAGTGGGTGAAACAATTATCTTTAGAAGAATGGTGGTATAATACTTCCTTCCATGTGTCATAAAAAAGGTCTCCATTTATGGAACTTTATGGGTACCATCCTTCATCTATCACATCTCCCTTAAAAGGAAAATCTAAAGTTCAAGTTGTGGAAAATCACCTAGAGCACCAACAATAAGTTCTCCAGTTATGGAAGGACAACCTAGCTATGTCAAAAAATGGGATGAAACAACAAGAATATCAACATCATAGTGAAGGGAATATTGACGAAGGGGATTGGGTATTTATTAGGCCACAACCTTACAAACATGTGTCACTTAAGTAACTAAATAAAGTTAATAAATTAGCACCCGAGTACTATGGTCCTTATAAAGTGTTGCAGAAGATTGGTAGTATGGCTTGCAAATTGGAGCTCTCTTCATCTTCAGTGGAACACCCATTTTTACATGTTCCTTGCTTAAAGAAGGTAATAGGAGACAAGACTCCAATTCAATCTATTCCTCCAAATCTTGATGAAGAAGGGAAAATCATATTTGAACCAGAGAAAATCACTAAAACAAGAACCATGCATCTATGAAATCGGGATATTTTGAGTACCTCGTCAAGTGGAAGAACTTACCAGTTGAATATTCGACATGGGAAGATGAGTCCTTCATACAGAATCATTCACAACTAATAAGCATTTAGTACAACACTTGTTTGAAGGGGAGGGGCATGTTAGTCCCTAAAGGTTGGCACATTACCCCCTATATTGTGGCTCATTACATATTATTGATGTTGTCTTGGGTTTATTTGTGGTAATTTTCATTAGTAATATTATATTAGTTATGTCGGCTTGGTTACATTAGTTGTAATTGTATCTCTTTGTCTGCTATATATATAGGAAGGAGACCTTTTCAATTGGGTCATATTGTCTTGTCTTGTTTTTTGTACTCGATATATTGTATAAGGAGGTTCCCCCATAGAAGAGGATAAATATTCATCTTGTTTCCTCATTATTAAGGCATGGATTACTATGTGTTGTCTATTTGTGCTCTTTTGGAGAAATTGTTGCTTAACATGCACCAAATTCTTGTTCACTACTTATGTATTCCCATATGTTTATGGATGGAATTTGTAGAAATCTTCATCTTAGTGTCAATATTATCTAAGTGTATTCCAAAAGGCACTAAGAAATATGGTATCTATGGACTCTGAGATGATGCTTCTTAGTATCCCAAAGTGCAACTAGACCTACTAAAAGAACATGTTTTATTTTATTTTATAAGAGTCACATTAAAAACAAAATCCAGTGTCACCAATATGTGTCAATACAATATCATTTTTGTAATGTATACTATTTCGATAAATAATAAAAAATAATATGGAAGTATGAAAAATATAAAAGTATAGTTTAAACACAAGTGCAATTTGTGTAGATTTTGACCATACATTTTTTCCCTAAAATTAATAGATGTCTCTAAAACACATAATTGGCATGCAAATCACTCATTATCCTTGCCTAAAATGTTAAAGTGTATGTAGTTGCTTCCTCTAACATTTATCCCACTATATGTCGATAATTTTTATTTATTTTTTAAATATGAGTTTGAAGCTAATACAATTCTCTAAAACTCTTTTGTTTACTCCCAAGTCAATTTTGAAGAAAAGTATGGCTTTAGAGGGGTTGAAGTTGGAAAATCTTAAATTTTTTAATTTTCTTTCTAAAAAAATAAGCAAAAGAGTTACCCAACTTCATGTTTTCACCCCTTTATAGGTTGAGTCTTGACATTTTCTTCATCATTCCCCTTTTACAATCCATCATAAGAGTGATGGAGTAGGAGTGTGCTTCCTTGTTCCTTCACTTCTATACTTTCCTCTAATGAAAAGGCCAATTTTTCCTTGTCCTTTGCCTTCAAAATTGTGATCATGTTAATCATGGATTTTTACTCTCATCCATTGAAATGTAGGCCTTCATGATTGGCCCTAGTTTAGCTACAATGGGTATTATGAAGTCTTGCATTATGTTTCCTATCCCTCATCCATCATATGCCATCTACCGAAACAATTTCAAACCAATGATTTTGGTATTTATCTCAAATTCACAAAAAAAATTGAGGAGTATCAAAGGAATGTGAGCTTACTAGAGTTGTTTTAGTCATGATGTTGGATTCAACAGTGGTAATCATGGAGGTATCCTTACTTCTCAATATTCTTAAATAATCACTTGTATCTTTTCCAATGCCTCTTCCTCCTTTTCTAACTCTTGCTGCAATTGAGTCTTAATATGAGCAAGCCTATCCTTCTACCATCTATCCATCTAGATGACCTTCTCTCCCAATTACACTAGCTTAACTTTGTGCTTGTCCCACTCCTCCATTATAGAAAATAAGGAAGTCTTGACATTCAACAAATCTATTATTTAGCAATGCTATTAGTTTGGAATAGGTCTCATGTTTCCTTTCCATCTCTGCTACCTGCTAGTCATACATTTTGGCCTTTTCCTTCAAGTGCTTGTTTTCTTCTTAAATATGATCATTAATGGACTAAAAGTCTTCCAACCTTTATTTGTTTTCTTTACCAATGTTAGAACTGCAAATTTTTCTTTGAAGTTGCAATAGTAATGCCATGGTCAAGAATTCAGCTTCTTTTATACCATATGATCTGTAAATGAGGGGGTTATAGCCCTCTCACTTCACCGTCATGAATATTAAGGAAAATTTATATTGGGTCTCTTTTCTCACCCTTGTACAAAGGTATATTCTCTTATGATTTATGCAAGGACTTTGTTCTCAGTCATATCCTACACATAAGAACCCTCTACAAAGAAAATAACAATTAATATGTTGAATTAGTTTCTTTGTTTCTCTTACCAAGAAGACATGCTAGAAAAATGTGACCATGTCATTAATGACTTAGGTTATACACTTTATCTATCATTGATAACTCTATCTTTTGAGTGCAACTCCATTCCACTAGTTAATAGAGATACTACGCCTGAATAGACTTAGTTTAATAGTCTATAAAACTTATTTTTGGATAGCTCTGCTATGTGGGTTTAGATGTTGTTGGAAACTTTGTTCAAATTCAATATTCAGTCATTGGCATAGATAATATGGCCAATGAGTAAAACCATCTATGAAATTGCAATTACCTAAAATCTATCCAACAGACCATAAGAATCTCAAACCCTTGGATTAAACAACTTCTTATAGAAGTGCAACAACTCCAAGATGGAATCCATTGATCTATGAGCCCCAAAATTCATCCAATGGTGATAGGAAATGAGTTGTTGGGATTTATACTATATTAGGCAACTAATGAATGCAAAATAAAACTACTTTCTCCAAATGTTATAAATTTCCTCTCCGTCTCACACTCTAACCACTAACTGGTAGCCATTGGCATCACAGAGAAGAAACCCCATGGAAACTAATATAACAAAGTAACAATTTATAGATATAACTCATTACACAAGAGACATTACTTACCTTGGATACCCAAATGGAAAAACCAAGATTCAAATGGTAGCTCATTGTTATACTACCAATATCTAATGAGAATGTAGCTTGTAGATTTCTTTGCTTCATATGTCTCTTTAGCCAACAAAATGTACAAAATCCCATTGAGAGTCATTTTTCTGTATTTTATAGGAGATATGGGGGGTGATGAGAATGTCAAGAATCCTACCTTTCAATTTCCATTCCCATGAATCTATTTTCATTTACTTTATTTTATTAAATTGGCTATTTTTCCTCTTTTTGTCTCATCTAACCTTACATTGAATTATCCTTTATGTTTACTACCCTTCATTAATTTTCAAATTTCAATTGCAGGTACTAAGTTTTACAACCATTCACTTGTTCGGATCCATTTTGGATCACCAGTAAAGGATCACATAGAAGGTCAGTAAGAGGTTCTACCCTTTTTAAAAGAGAACTTGGTTATAGCACAAAAAAAGATGAAACAAGAAGTTGATCAACATCGAAATGAAAGAAGCTTTGAAATAGGCGATTTGGTATTCTAAGGTTGTAACCATATAAACACATGTTCTTGAAGCAAAAAAAGAAGGATAATAAATTAGTATCCAAGTGATATATGGTCCCTACAAAGTGTTATAGATATTGACATTATGGCTTATAAATTGGAGTTGCCTCTATATTCACGTATTCATCCAATCCTCCATATTTCTTATTTAAACAAGGTAATTAGAAACAATATCCCAATTGAAACTATTTTTCCAAAAATTGATGAAGGGAAAAACATACTAGAACTTGAAACAATCTTTGAAACACAATTCAAGCAAATATGGAATTGAGCAACTATTGAATACCTCATAAATTATTAAGATATACCATATTGGAAATGTTATTATTACCACACTCCAATCTAATGTAAAAACTAACGTTGTATTGGAGGTTGCTTATAGGTTGAACATAACCATAGTAAGCATTTATTTAGGTACACTTTAGGTCTTCTTGTGCGAGTTATGGTAGAATTTATTTGTCAATATTCTCCTCTGGCTTATTATGGTTGAGTTCGACCCAACATTGAAACCGAGGTAGGAAGGAAATTTATTTATGGAGGGTTTTTATTTGCTTCTTGTGACTACAAGCACCATCAGTTAGACCTCTGATAACTTGGTAAGTGGATCTCTTGTAGAACAATAATGTGATAATGAAATTCATTTTGGATTTTCCCCTCAAATTAATGTCATAAAGATTTATTTTATGTAGGGGAATTGAGTGGTACGAGAATGTGGAATCCTCCCATGGCATCCCAATGGGTCCTTTGTAGAAAACCCTAGTAATATTTGGCATCTACATTAATCTCTTGTCTCCTTTACATGATATTCATTTTACTAATATACTACTTGTTATTATTTCATGAATGTTGGCACATTCCAAATGATTAGGATTCAATAGTCCCCTATTTTTGGTTGGGATTATCCAAATACTCTTTGATCTCATTTCAATCCCTACTGGGTTACAATTCTATAGCTTTCTAGAGTTTCAGTACCGTTATTTAACTTGTGGCATTTCTAGTTGCTAGGTTTTTGGGTTTTGTTTAGAAGTCTTCGAGTTGTTCTTGGTTTGCGGTTCCTTCTACAGGATGAACCCCGCTATGGGTTGTACACAAATTATTTGTAATGTTATATGTTGTCACCATCATATTACTATGTTTACAAGGGTTCTAAGTAACAATTATAAACTCTATTTGACTAATAGTTCAATGATGTAGTTTTGGTCCTCTGAGTATTGATATATTTAAGCAACTACTTGCTTTCATTCACACATATGTATATTTGGTTTGACATGGTGTGTTATCATGCATAATTCCATTCAGATTTAACTTTGTTCTGAATCTTCATAACTTATACTTGGAATGTATATGGGTTCTTTTCCATCTGTGTTCTTCGGCCAAGATTTAGGGAAGTCCTAGCCCTTGTTAATTGTATTTTTTTACCTACCTATTGATATGAAGTCGGTCATAAGAGAATAATTTTTTAGTTATATGCTTCCACTTATATTTATTTCCTTTTCGTGTGTACTTATCTTTATCCAAGTCAATTCTTTACTCAAATTGGGGAATTTCTATTGATGTAGTAACTTTCTGTTTAACCTATACGTTCTTTTTCTATATGATTTCCTAAGCATAATGTACCTTAGATTACCATAATTGTATTAACGAGATTGCATCAAATATTGAATTCTAAGTATACCTTCATGACTAATTGGAACGCTTATAGGTGTTTTCTATTTAATGTCCTCTTGTTTTGATTTTCTCATTGATACCCTTGTTATCTTCATGCTTTTACGATTGTGTTTTATTATACTTACATAAGAGGGTTGGGTTGGCTTCATGAGTGGCTACGTTGACTCCTAGAATTTGTAACTTCATCTATATATATATATATATATATAATGTTTGTGCTTATTCTAAGCTTGGGTGTATACATTACTAGAGTCATTTTTATTCATTTATTATATTAGTATAAAAGTGCAATATCAAACATCTTTTACTAATAAGTCATTTCTAGGTTACACATTGTCAACATAGTTCTGGTGTTTATTTGCATAACATGGGTCCATAAATTTCCAATTGACCTTTAAGGTTACTAGTCTTGTCTTTTGCATAAGTTAATGCTCTATATAAATGAAGAGTGTATTTCTTTGATATTTTTAAACATAACAATATTGTTATTCCAGTACTATTACTCTATTATAGTGTAAAAGTTAATGCATAATTATGTTATCATAGTGATAGGATTACAATATAAATTTATTTTTCTGAAGTCATCCCATTCTTGTACATTATATAGAAACACCTAAGAAAGAAAGTACCACGTGAACCAAACAACAACAATACTTATTCAGTTAATCAACTAGTGTCACTTGTTAAAATATTTTTGATACTAATGAATAATACTTACGCTATTACATTCTTTTAATAGAGAATCTATTTTAAAAATAAAACTCTTCAAGAAAAGAGATACATATATGTGCAGTAACACTTGACAAAACAACTTGAAAGAGAAAATGTTTCCAATCTTAGATCCTTAACCAAATAAATTGCTTGCTCGTTTATCACCCCCAAGCCTGAACCATGACACTATAGGGATGAAAATGTTGTTTCTTCACTTTAGTTCTAAGAAAAATTATACCTCACACTCTAGTAAGTGTTCAAAATGGTATTCTACTTCTCTCAGAACATAGATAAACATGATTATTTCAAAATTTACCTAACACTGCTATGAGTGTTCCTACAACAATGTTTTTCAAAGTCACGAATTGGACAATGTCCTACCCTAAAGGTACAGATGGTAATTTGTAGTCTCTATGCCTAGGTCTTTTGGTAATGTCATTATCTATGCTACTCTCCTTCCTGGAGTCACAACCTTTCAATTTCAAATTTGGTCACCTACTCAACCCTTGGCTATGTGGAGTTAATACATACCCCTTTGGACACTTATCATACTTCATAACTAGAGTAATAGCCATATTCCTTTCCCACGAGGCCATGTTTCATCCTCATTTCAACATGGTCATTCAAGTTGCATTGTATTTAGTTATTAAAATATAAATTTTACAATTGCTACACCATCATGGAATATGGCGGCCTTTAGTCCTTCAAAGTTTAAAAGTGTACTTCAATTTTGAAATTACATTTTACATAAGTTTTAAAATAAGCCTAAGTTATAACACATTAACATAAGGGGTGTTACAATTATCCAAAAATAATACTCTACATTGCATGTAGACCTCCTCAATGGCTACCATCAGTGCAAAATAGGCCTGCACCTATCATTTGTGTCAAACAATGTCTCCATGATGAAGAATATATGTCACTTCAAAAATTCAGAATGACGACTTTGATCCAAATGATCAACTATCTATACTTGGCATATATTGCCATTAATTTATGATGTATTCTCAACAAGCTTCAAATTTACTTGATTTAGAGAAAATTCAAACAACCTCTCACACTACATTATCACGGTTCTCTTTAACAAATCCATATTGATGTTCTTCAACCGACTCAAACATAGTTTTTTTTTTTTACAAAAACGGTTATGGGACTTTTATTATTAAAAACTGGCTAAACGGCTGCCAGCGGCCTTACAACAACATTTTCAGGTCCAACTACAACAATTACCCAGTAATACGGGGCTAGACGCTCCCTTTGCAAATTCCTGGAGTTAACTAAGCAAAGACAGAGAATTCCATAGTGCCTCAAACAGAATATAAACTGGAACAGCATGCTGGATCAGTCCTTCAGGAGAACGTGCTTGTTTCCATTTTTCTGATCCCGATCTTCAATCAGGCTTAATCCTTGATCTCTGGATTTCTCTGAGTTCTTAACTGGCGCTTCCTTCTCTGCAAATAGAGGAACTGAGGGCACACTGCTTACTGAAGCGTAATATTAAAGGATCTGGCTGCCTTCTACTTCTGCTACGGTGAAGATACTTTCCACTTTCTTCATCATGCGTGGGATGAGTACTGTCCTCCATGATGGAATGCGATTGGATTGCGATTGGGGCCGAATTGCAGCTTTAGAGCTGATAAGTAGAGCCATGAAACGGGATGAATGAATTGTCCTCTTGTTAGCTGGTTTTTAGCCAGATTGGATTTACTATGAGGACGCCCAATCTCCAATACCTCAAGTCTGCCAGAGATCATAAATACTTCCTTTTAGAATTTACTGGATATAAGGTGATCCTTTCTATCCCATCACCATCGTGCTAAGGAATTGGGTCATGGTGCTCAATACCATTGATGAGGAGAGCTCCTTTGTTCAGGGAGGTACCAATATTTGCTTCATGGTCCGCCCCTTGATTGAAGGTTCTGAGGACATGATAAAACTTAATTTCATCAAAGTCTTTAAGGTGATTTAAGACTTTTCGAAAGTAATGGGCCAGAACCATATTTTTAGGGGCCTTTTTCAGGTTTAATGCTTGTATAATGATGCTGGAATCCCCAATGACAATCAAGTTCTTGGTGAAGAGCCTTCTAGCCTGAGACAGTCCTTTCCAGAGGGCTAAAATTTCTGCAATGTTTTTGGTATTCTGGCCCAACCCCAAGGAAAAATTGAGATCAGTTTTCCCTGAGCTGTCAAGTAGGACACCTCCACTTCCTGAATATCCAGGATTCCCTTTCGAGGCCCCATCCACATACAACACATGCTTCTCCAGCGAGGATCTCCACTTTATGAACTCTAGTTCTTCCAGCCTTATTTCCCAGGGAGAATGCTGCTGGGTAGTTTTCTTGATTCTGGTAAGAAGGGAAGAGTCAAGATTATGAAACCAGTTGTATTCATCTCTGTCAGCAGTTACCTCATTGTTGCTGTTGGGGTTTGAAGCTACCAGATCTCCCAGGAGCGCTTTCACCTTGAGAGCTACTTGGTGTGGAGTCCTCGCCGTGTCCCCCTGTTGTTTCTTTCCAGCCACAGCTTCCAGCATAGGATTTTTGGAACCCACATCTAGCAGTGTTTTAAGAGCTTCAGCTTGGTGAAGGAGAAAGGGGATGTCTCAAGCCAATATGTAAACATCGAAGAAAGAGCAGGGGGAGGGGCCAAGTTCAGTTTCCCAAGAATGACAGTCCAGAGCTCTAAAGCAAAGGTGCATTTAAGGAAAAGATGGTCAGATGATTCCTCATGGCAGGCACATAACAATCATCTTGAAGGCCCTTCCCATCCTCTTTTTTTTTAAATATCCCAGGTAAGGATGCTATCATGCAGAAGAGACCAACAGAAAATATCAATTTTGGGAAGGGAGGGGTGATTCTAAAGGTTTCTCCAGACAGTGGGGTCAGGGGCTGCCCAAGGGATAGCCAACAATGAAGAGTAACCAGCAGCTGCTGAATAGTGACCAGTTGAAGAGCCCCAGCCTAGTTTATCCTTCTTTTTGGCCGAAAGTGGGGTGAAACCTTGAAGAGCGTCCAAAAGGGACCGCGCTTCATTTTCCAAGTTTTGAGGGAAAGCCCCCAGGTCCCATTTCTTCCAGGTATCGTCATTATTCCAAACTGAAAGGTCCCAAATGGTGGTTTTACTTACGGAATGAAGCCAGTTTTTAATGTTAGCCATCCCCTCCTGGTGCTGTAGAGGGGGCTGTCCTAAAAGAGAGTCATCCCAGAACTTGATTTTTTTTCCATTCCCCGGAATCCAGGTGAGATTGGAGGATATCGGATTAGAGGCTTTCATGCAAAGAGAGAGGATGGGGGCTCCTTTCCTGGTACGGGGGGGCCGTTCCAGGCATCTTTCCTTATGACCGAAGAAGTATTTGGTCCGAAGAGATTTGGAGCTCCAGGTGGTTTTTCCACTTATCATTTTCCAGAGGATCTTTCCTCCCAATGCCACATTTTGCGTGGCCACATCTCTGATTTGTAGCCCTCCTTCCATCTTTGGGGATTTGACCTTATCCCAGTTTATAAGATGCATTTTCCTACCTTCGCTTCTTCCCCCTTCCCAAAGAAATTTTCTCAAGAGTCTATCAATGTCTTTCACAATTCCTTTCGGGGCTAGGAGGATGGAAGCTTGGTAGATAGGCATGGCAGTAAGAACAAAATTTATGAGGATAAGCTTCCCTGCTTTGTTTAGCCAGTTGGTTCCCCAGGCCATGATCCTGGCCTTAAGCTTGTCCATCATTGGCGTCCAAAGGCTGTTCCTTGAGGCTGTTTTAACAAGCGAAATTCTGAGATATTTGATGGAGTCCCACATGGTGGTTCCATCCATTTCCATAACCTTGGATATGTCAATCATTTCATTAGGAGGGCAGTTCCAGCCGTATATTTTGCTTTTCCTCAGGCTGATTTCACTGCTAGAAATTTCTGTATAAGCATCCAGTTCTCTCTTGAAAGATCTAGCTGTGGAGAGAAAGGCATGGCCCAAGAGGAGGGTGTCATCGGTGAATTGAGTGTGATTAATTCTCTTAGCTCTCGGAGAGATCATAAGACCTATCCGCGATCTCTGCTGAAGACTCTTGTCTAGTTGGAAACTGAGAACCGAAGCTTGAAGGGCATATAGAAAAGGGGATAAAGGGCAGCCCTGTCTAATCCCCCTAGTGGCTTGGAAGAATTCTGCAGGCCTTCCATTGACCAGAGGGGCGATCCAGGGCCCTGAAATACAAGCTTTGATCCAGCTAATCAGCTGAGGATGAAACCCCATCTTGTGCATCACAGCAAAAAGAAAGTTTAGCCGGACTCTATCAAAAGCGTTAGCAAGATCCAGTTTGACAATCATACCTTTCTCCTTTCTTTGGCAGCTCGAGTGAATTGCTTCTTGCACCAGGATAATGTTGTCTTGAATATGTCTGCCCTGAATGAAGCCTCCCTGATTCTCTGGAATGATCTTGGGAAGAATTTTTTTGATTATGTTTGCTATGACTTTAGTGATGATTTTGTAACCAGTATTGCAGAGCGAAATGGGCCGGATTCTGGCGAAGTTTTGAGCCCCTTTCTCTTTAGGGATTAGAGCTAGAAAGGAGGAGTTGGTGCTCCCACCTATTTTATTGCAATTCTGATATTTTCTCACCATTTTGACTAGGTCTTTTTGGATAATGTCCCAGCAGGCTATGAAGAATCTTGTCGTGAATCCGTCAGGCCTGGGAGCTTTGTCAGGATTCATCCCATGAATAGCTTTGCTGATCTCTTCAGAAGTTATAGGGGCCGTCATCATTCTGTTGTCTTCTTCATTAACCAGCGTGGGGAGAGCTGAGAGCGGATACTAGTCTTGCCTTGGAGGAATAGCATTCTCTTCAGTGTACAGTTTTTAAAAAAATGAGTGTGTTGCCTGCTTTATTTCATCCATTTTATTGAAGGTTTGCCCCTGGGAATGGATCTCTCTGATAGTATTGTGGTTCTTTCTGCACTCAGCTTGTTTGTCAAAGAAAGACGTGTTCTTATCGCCTGCTTGGAGCCAGGTACTACAAGATTTAATTCTCCAGTAATCTTCCTCTCTTCTCAGGGCTTTGTGGAGCTCCTTTTGCAAATCGATCTCAGCATTTAGCAATTCCAACGTGGCCGGTGCAGCCTCCATTTGAAGCTGATGAATTTCTAACGCCCTTTGAGCTTTTTTCCTATCTAGGATGGGGGAAGGCAGATTCTTTGCCCAATTTTTGAGATCAGCTTTGAGCCTTCTCAGCTTTTCTTCCCAAATGAAGAAAGGAGAGCCCAAAACATTCTTTTGCCAGGACGCTGAGACCAAGTCGTGGAATCCCTCCATTGAGACCCAAAGGGGGCTAAATCGAAAAGGGATCGGTCCCATCTTTTCACCTGTGGACAGAGTGAGCAAGATAGGCTTGTGGTCCGAAGTGCATGCTTGTAGAATTTCAGAGGAAGTGAAGAGGCCCAGCGTGAGGAAAGAGGAATGAACTAGGAACCGGTCCAGCCGCGCTGAGATGTGGCCTGGTCCCACTCTTTTATTGGACCAGGTGAATTTGCCGGAGGTGGGTTTGATATCATCCAGATCCCAGTCCAACATGATGTCTTCAACCCATTCCCTTGCCGGATCTCTTACAGGAGATCCTCCTTTCTTTTCCCAAAGGGTGAGAGTGACATTCATATCACTGGCGAGGACAAGATTTTCATGATTATTAGAGGCTAGGAAAGATTTTAGCGTTTCCCAACATTCTTTTTTTCCCCAAGAAGGGCAGGGGCATAGATATTAACAAGGCTTACCTTATGTCCCGAATCTTTATGCAACAATTTCGTGAACAACCAGTGAGTGGTGCTGTATTCATCAAGGAGAGCGAGCGATGAGGAATTCTAGAAGGTGGCTATCCCTCCTGAAGCTTCCCTAGCGCTTACGGCTCTGCCTTCTCCTTTCTTCCAAAATTTTTTGCTAGCCTGGATGGTCTCAGGCTCCTCCATTTTCGTCTCCTGGATCAGAAGTACATCTGGGGAAGACATTCTTACTAGATCTTTGACTGCTTCTTCTTTGGTTTTACTTCCCAGCCCTCTGCAGTTCCAGGAGATGTATTGCATTTAGGAACCGGAGGGGGGGGGGGGTGTGGCTCCTTTCGAAGCCTTACCTTTTTTTATGGATCTGGTTTCAATCATATCCAGAATGGTTTGCTAAAGCCCTGTTGTTACATCCCTGTAAGATTTCTCCTCTCTTTTTTTCCTCTCTGGCTTCCTACCTCTTGGGACCTTCTCAGGGGTTCCTACTGAGCTGTTGGTCTCTGTAGCCCCCCCGTCAGAATCTGCTCCAATTTCGGTGTTAAGAGAGATGTGTTCCTCATCCGATTTCGAAGGGTCTTCTGCTCGATGCGTTCCATTGACAGGTCTTGGACTTCCTGAGGGGACCGGGGATTGAGAGGCTATATCAATGGGGTCTTTGCCAGATTCCTTTAATTGAGCTGCATTTTCTTTCATTGGCTCCTTTGGAGGGCTTGGGTTTGAGGCTGATGGGTTGTTCACCTGCACATTCTTTTTTGGACCTGCTTTGGTTTTCTTAACCTTTTGCCATCCTTTAGCATCTTCCTTATCAGCTATTTGGTTCTTTGGGCAGTTTCTCTGAAAATGCCCATGCTCTTGACAGGTTCTGCATTTGAAGGGTAAATGCTCATAGTCAACTTTCTGGTAATGGGACCAGGATCCGAGAGATATCTTCACAGCCTCCGGGAGACCTGCCTCCAGGTCAACTTCCACACATATTCTGGCACAGTTGTAAATGGATTTATTGTCTGCTTTATCAACGAATTTACCTATTCCATTCCCTATCTTCTGAAGAGCTTCATAATTCCAGTAATGAACCGGCAGATTGGGCAGTCTGACCCATACAGGCACCTTTTTCGGCAATTCCACCGTGGGGTCAAAATCCAGGGTCCAGCGGTTCAGATATAGCCCCTGGGTACCCATAAAATAAGGCCCATTTCTGAATATGAGATCTTTGTCTTCCTTGTTTATAAACTCAAATAGGAAGAAGCCACTGCTTAATGGGTAACAGGTGACTCCTTTTTTGAGGTGGGGCTTCCAGTTTCTTTGGATCCAATCATCTGTTGTTTTTGCTAAGGGCCATAGTCCCATGAACTGGCCAACCAGACCTCTCTCGGAGAGAGTAAGGGCTATTTTTACTGACTGTGTCTTCGGCAAAGTGATTTCAGGTATTTCTTCAAGATTTTTTATGAATTTAGGGACTGAAAGGGAGGCTTTGTGCTTTCCTCCACTGGCTATCAGCCTCTTGAAAGCATCCTCATCAGAGATCGGAGGGGGAGGGTCCGTAACCCCACCCCCAGGGGCGACCATGGACGAGCAGTTGTGCTCCTGAACGTAACCCTAGCGTGCTCCTCACGCGGCTCAGATCTGGTTCGGGGGAATTCCACGTCCAATTTTTAGGCAACATCCATTGTAAACATCATTATTAATGCACATTGTTTTTTAAAACATAGTTTTTACACTACATGAAAATCCAATAATTTATCTTCTTTAAGTAGCATCACCACCTCTTTGGACAATCATCCTAAAATCTCAACAATTTTAGTGACTTAACAATTTCAACAATATGGGAAATTAAGTTGTGATACCAAATGTCGAGTTTAAGATTTAACAATAAAAATGTTCATGCATATATCAAGCAAGGGATACCTAAAATTTACTCTCAATAAACCCATGAAGGGGAAACTCGATTCAAACATTCATTCCCCATGTTTATATCTATTGTACAATATGCCCCTTTATATAGAATATGTGGCCATAAAAATATGTCATAACAAGACATTTATTTGTGACCATCTCCTTAACTATCTCCAATAATTTCTTAGTAAATATCAATTAATTTTATGAAATCATCAATCCTAACTTCTTCCATTGTCCTCCACTTTGATTCATATGGCGACCTTTTGTGTGATCTACATCATTACAATGCAATCATATAATTAATACATTATTTATCACGAGTAGGATTTAATCCTGCACTTCATAATTAATTAGATTTTAAGGGAACACCATAATGATGCAAAACATATTAAAGTCAGATGGAACAAACCCATAGTTTAGAGACAATCCATGATCAACTCAAACAACTAGATTGATAACATATAAGATTGCACAATTTCCAATTATAGGTCACAAAATGAAATAAGTAAAATAATAATATAAGACATGAGTGGCACCCATCATCCTTTACACCAAACCATAACATCAATCATCCTAAAATAAGGAATATCAATTTAATTGAATTAGTTCAGTATGATTTAAAAAATAAGGACTCTAAAGATGTAAATGAGATATACATAACATTGAAAAATCCATTATTATCATCTCTCAATCAAACACAAAATTGCTTTAAAATAGAATTTGTTTCCATTTAGAAATACAGTTGTATATGAGATACAAGTGTTTGCAATCCACACAAATCCTCAAGGTAGGATTGAATTATATTTTGTTTGGTGGAGATATTTACTAGTGTATGCTATGAATCGGCAACCCCCATTTTCCATGCTTGAGAAGCATAGTCCACCAAAGGGACTACTTGTATTGGCACTGTGAGAATATTAGTATATAGTTATGAAACCTTTTGATTAAGTAAAACTATGTAATTAGTTGTTACTTTCAAGAGAGTAGTTCTTGAGTGAAGTGTGGGGTAATTTAACTTCAATGCTAATCTATTTAAGGGCCTCCTTGTGTTGGTATTGTGAAAATAACAATATATAATTATGAAACCTTTTGATTAAGTAAAACTATGTAATTAGTTGTTACTTTCAAGAGAGTAGTTCTTGAGTGAAGTGTGGGGTAATTTAACTTCAATGTTAATTTATTTAAGGGCCTCCTTGTGTTGGTATTGTGAAAATAATAATATATAATTATGAAAATTTTGAATAAGTAAAACTATGTAATTAGTTGTCTCTTTCAAGAGAGTATTCTTCAGTAAAGTGTAAGGTAATTTAACTTCAATGCCAAGCAAAATAAATATATTATGATGGGTCATTTTTTAAATTATATGTAAAAAATTGAGATTTAGGTGTCCTTCATAAGACATTTGCATCATAGATATTTTTAAAAAAATGCACATTAAAGACAATAACACCATTCAGTTACCACAATGGGATTTTGTGGCAAATGTATTTGCTGCCAATCACACCAAGTCAAAGTTATTTCAATAATGTGATTCCTAAACATCAAACTTGTCATAAAGAAACACACATAATGAGTTATCTTCATTGTAGATGACTATTGGTACCTAAATTTCAATAATGTGACTCATACACAATAAACTTTTTATAAGGAAATGCAAATAACAAATCAAGTCCACTTGAAGAAAGCTCAATTAAACTCCCCAAAAATTAATTTCTCGTCACACAGAACCATATTTAAGAATTGAGGTTTTAACTCCATCCAGTTTCAAGAGAAACCATTAAAATCCAATTCAAAACCAAGTCCACTAACCCATAATTCAATGGATTCCAAACCTCTTACCATAAATTTAATTCCAAACATCTTACCATAAATTTAAGTTTGACAATTATTTTAAAATCAAAATTCTCACTTGAATACCATTGATGGCATTCGTGGCTATATATGAGTTGATAATCCGGTTTGACTCATATAAAAAAAGGAAAATGCAAAAAAATCCACTTTGTAAGACGCAAGAATAAGCCTTATTTTTTTCCTTGATAAAATAGGTAACACAATTCATCTTATTTCATACATTCATTTAATATTATTAAATATAAAATATAAATAATCACAATTTAATTGTTATAACAATTAAATAATGTATTTTACATTCCGACTGGAAATCTTTTCAGAGAACGACACTCACTTATCTTAAGCACACGAAAATCTTTTCAGAGAACGACACTAACTTCTCTTAAGAACTAAATTTGGTAGCTTTTCCATTCCGACTGGAAATCTTTTCAGAGAACTACACTCACTTATCTTAAGCACACGGAGGTGAGGTAGCGTTCTTTCATCCCACACTCCCTCCGTCTTTGATGCTCCACCCAGACTCTCTAAGTTGTATAGCTTCTTCAGAACCAACTTCTGTAACCTTTGATATCCACCACGACTCCCTATCCCCAACTCTCTCAAATCATAACAGTTTTTCAACTTGAGAAGCTTTAAATTCGGCATCCACTCCAATGGAGAGAGCTCCCTTATGTTGTTACACCCATACAATGATACCATTTCAAGATGTTCAAACTTGCAGCAATTCGGCAGACAATGATACCCTGAGTATTGGTGTAGCATAAAACTCTGTAGCTTCTTCATGCTCTTCATGTCCTCAGGAAGATCCTCACGTGATGATCCGTGGTAGCGATAGGACAACTTTAAGTGCCTCATCTCCGACCAGGTTCCCATTATGCCATCTTTAACTCTCTGCTGCCCCGGCTCTATCCATACACTCAACTCCGTCATGTTTTTGAGACCCTTCAAGCTCCAAATACTTGCCGCCGCTTCCGTTTCCCGCATACTTAAATCTGTCCATAACACGAGTCTGCTCAGTGAAGTGAGTTCAGAGATCTCACGTGGAATCAACTCTAACGAGTCACACTGGTCTGAATTAAGACACTTGAGATTTTGAATCTCTCCAATCTCAGATGGCAACGATTTTAGACGCCGACAATAAGAAATATCCAAAAACTGAAGTTTAGAGAGACGGCATATCTGTTTAGGCAATTCTTCGATGGGAAGCTCTCTTAACGACAGAAACTCAAGCATCCTTAACTCTTCAATTGACTTTGGGACTGAACTTATTTCCCTGCAGCCGGAGAGATTGAGAACCCTCAGAGAGGCTACCCTCAGTAGAAAATCTGACGGAAACTCTTTCAAATTTTTATTCCCTTTTAAGATTAGAGTCGCGAGCTCTGGGCATCGCAACTGAGTGATAAGATCTTTAAAATTACTGGCAAGTGATATTCTCCTTCTATTTTCAACGGGAACCACTGGGAAATCTCGCTGATCTCGATTTGCCATGAATAAACAGTTCTCCTCTTTCTGGCCAATGTAGATAGCCATGTCTCGAATAGCAGATTGAACTCTTATTGTCTTCTGAACTCTTATTGTCCTCTGTTTAAAGACACGGGTTCTCTCTTTACCAGTCTGGAACAAGCAACGGTCTACAAGGAGTTTTAAGTACTTGCGCCCAATGGCCATGTCCATTAAATAGGTTCCTTGTTTGCTCTTGACCAATCCTTCTCCAATCCACATTTGCACTAATTCGAGCGTATCAATTTCTTCATCTTTCTCGTACATGGCACAATATAAAAAGCATTTCTTAACGTCTGAATTGGGCAGGGCATCGTAGCTAAATCGGAGTGCTGCATACAGTTCTGCATCAAGACCAAAATCAATAGCTGGAAAAGATGGATCTACGTTTTGAAGGGAAGATAAACAAATACCCCATTCATGTAGACTTGTTTGACCAATCATTGCTGCGGCGACTACATTAATGACCAAAGGCAGACCTCTGCACTGCTCCGCAATTTTCCTGGCACGGTCTTGGATATCCGTAGAAACTTGTTGGTCTTTGAAAGCCACTCTGCAAAACAACATCCAGCTCTCATCTCTGGAGAGGGGGGGTTGTATTAGAGTGGGCTCTTTTGCCTTCTCTTGAATATGCAACGGGTTGGCTGAAAGAAACTCCAGAGAAGTCACCAATATTGACAAGCTGCTTTGAAAGCCATGGTATATCTCATCAAAAGATGCGCTCCAATCTCTTATTTCTTTGGAGAGTCTCCTGCGATTCCACACGACATGGTCCGTACAGCTTTGGCGCAGTCCCGATCGATCGATCGGTAGGCACCGTTTTGCCTCTGTAAGAGAATTTTGCAGCAATAGTAACGAGCTCTTTATGATCTCCAGGAAGGTTATGATGTCCAGGAAGGCTTTATTTGGAGATTGGAAGAGAGTGACAATATTGGGTTCATGTCGGAAAAGGGTGGTAATATCGAGTAGAAGGCTCTCCATACGCCTCAAATCAGTTTGCAGAATCTGACGGTTATCCTCTTCAATAACATCTTTCAAGTGTTCCATGACCGGATCGACCACAACGCTGATTATGGCGTTGCCTGATAAAGCAGTGTATTGAAAGTCACTTTGAAAGCCATGATAGAGATGGTTAAATAATGCATTCCAATCCCTTATTTCTTTTGAAAGTCTCCTGGGATCGCACAAGATCACACAGTCAAGGCAACTTTGGCGTGGTCTCGAGCGATCGAAAAGACCAATTGCCTCTGTAAGCGAATTTTGCAGCAATTGCAGCCAAATCTTTACCATCTCCGGGGGATCCTTCTGTTGATATCGGAAAAAGATGTCAGTATATAGTACAAGCGTCTCCATACTTCTCAAGTCGGTGTGCAGAATCTGACGGTCATCGTCCTCCTTAATAACATCCTTCATCAGCTGGATGACTGGCTTGGTTATGGCCGCTTCGCCTGCTGCTGTGGTTTCCATGGCTTTCTTGTTATTATTTTGGAAGTGCAGCGCGGAGAAAGAGAAAGGGAGATTGTGGGGGTATATCTGCGCCCTGCAGCGGGGAAA
The DNA here is from genome assembly GCA_001517045.1 of Pseudotsuga menziesii. Lineage (NCBI taxonomy): Eukaryota > Viridiplantae > Streptophyta > Pinopsida > Pinales > Pinaceae > Pseudotsuga > Pseudotsuga menziesii. Next base: position 143,108 of record LPNX011068154.1, read on the forward strand.
GGGGGAGTTGTGATGTAAAGTAATTGGGGAGGTGGATTGGGGAAGTAATTGGGATGTGAAGAACAGTTACCCAACGACAAGAATGAATTAATAGATAAGCATACGCGGATGGTGTTGTGAGGAAACCAAAGTATATGAAAATTTAAATATGAGAGAAAAAAATAAACAAAAAGAAGAAGAAGAAGATGATGATGATAGTGGTGCTGTCGGTGGGAAAAGTTGACATGTAATCGAAAGTGATATATTCTCATCGATCTCTAAGCGTAAGTTAAAGGTTGTGAAAACATTTGACAAACACTAAAGAATGTTAAAGGTTGTGAAAACATTTGACAAACACTAAAGAATGTTAAAGGTTGGCGAGACAATGAAGATAGGAATTTCAAATGAAGGAATTCTTACATTTTTCTCGACACTCAGCAAAGTTAAAGTAGGAATACAACGAAGATAGGAATTTAAGGTAGGGATTTCCATGAAAGCTTTAATGCCATTCGTAGAGGTTACGTTTAATATATAAGTAAAGCAATTCAATTAGGTTCGGTTTCAAAAAAAGTAAAGGCAATCAAATAAAGAAACTTGTTGATTATATCTTCATAGATATTCCATATAAAAAAAAAAGCAAAAGAACGAGGAAATTAGTATGAATATATGTATAATATGGAAAATGCAAGATAATAGAGAAGAAGAATGAGGTAAAGAATAATAATATATAATAATAATAAAAAATATAGTGTGAATTAGTTTTAGTGGTTAAATGTTTTAAAAAACAGTCATATGTGAATTAGTTTTAGTGGTTAATTGTTTTGAAAAACAATCGCATCTATATATATTTTAAGGCTAAAAAACAACCCCAACTCACCACATAAAAGAATATGTAAAAAGATTATCCACCAAGACCAAGTTGGATGTGCTAATCCTCCCAAACCAAAACCATGGGAAAAACCATGGGCATGTCTTTTTTTCAAAACCATCCATTATATGAGCTAACATCAATTATATGAGCTAACAAAAGGTGTATTTGTTTGTTACACAAGTATCACATTAATGTTCACCTATAATAATTCGTGAGAATTATGGTAGGGATTACACAAAATAATCCATTCTATAACAAAGATTCCAATTGTAATGTATAGGTTGCACTAAGCTAAAGGATCTTCCTCTTACAAATTAAAATCTTGATTAGCGGTATGTACTTCAAGTGGGGTAGTGTTGATATGCGTAAGGGTATAGTGGTAGTAGGCCAAAATCAACTATGTGTCATAGAGTACAAGTTTCTAGTCAAGCGCTCGCACAAAGTGGGTTCCACCTTTTAGTGCCACTTTAAAAATCAGAAACATGCTTTTGAAATGTAAAATCCACAACGCATATGCGTTATTGATGCTACGTTTGGAAAGCCCAAGCCCAAAGACGAGGCTAAGGTTAGTTAGTAGAAATCGCATATGTGATATCACATGTGTGTTTTTAAAGTTTTACATATCGCATATGTGATATATCACACTTGCGATAAGTGTGATATATTGCACTTGCAATATTGAAAACCAAAAATAAAAATAAAACAAAGGCCACGGGCCTCAATTTGTTATTTGCAGAGTGAGCTAAGATATCGGGAAGGCAAAATACCGCACCAACGTTTTGCATTAGAGCATTTGGAGGTGGCTGTGGAGGTGGCTTGGCTCCAATGGAAGGTAAGTACTCATATCATCCATAGTTGTATTCAATATTTATTTGTTTTTGTTAATTTCAAAGTTTTTATAATTGTTAAAAAATTAAAACAAATTTAATAAAAAAATTGAATTAAATCAAATAATGATATATTAAAACAATTTGTAATGCATTGTGTTATTATTAACAGATAACAGGAATGTCAAGATACTGTGCAAAATGAACCAAACCCAAACACAAATACAAACCCAAACACAAACCCAAACCCAGACAAAAACCCAAACATGGAGGGGGACTAAGACCGCAATTCCCAGATTCTGGCTCGTTTTGGTGCATTGAGGTGCCTTAGTTCATCCTTTAGAGGAGGGGATCATTTGAGACCGTAGCACCTGATTGGTTCCACCCACCAATCGAGCACAGATTTCCATACACTGGTGCATGGAACCAAATATTAAATCCAATTGGATGGATCGATGGTATATGGTCTTCGATGAAGACCCTCATGGGAATAGGGACATCCCATTTTATTTCCTAAGGAAGTTGTATGCAGAATTCATCATAGGGAAACATGTGAACTATTTCGATATTTAGACTTCCAAGGTGTGGGTCATGGGATTCCCCAAGATAGGGAAGGGGCTAGGACTGATCCTAACCGTGTGCCACGCCCTCCATGCACACCAAAAACCCCTCGGCTATATCTTCCTATGGGTCTTGTGATTGATGATACACAGGAGGCCTTATTTGACTTGGCAGATACATTGCTTCAGCATGGGACTGTTGTCCATGGATATGTAGGCCAAGGATTTGGCACTTATGAGGCCGGCCCATCACACAATAAGGATCCATCTACAGATCGCAGTGGAGACACAAAGCGTTCAGAGCGTCGTGTTACTCCACACCCTTGCACAACGTGTGGAGGCATATGCTATGGCCCTACTTCAGAGTTTCGAGACGATGGATTACTTCGATATGTAAGTACAACTCATTATTTTCATATTATATTTTGTTTTATATGACAATTTTCAATTGTTTCGCAATTTATTTCTATTTAATTTTCTAACAAATTATGTGAACAAATATACAGCTGGTGTCCCATGACAGCCCAGATTCGCATAGTCTGTTCGATTGATGTTGATAACGTTGATGCAACAATCAATATTGCATATGGGTTTGGTTCTTCACCATTAGCTATAAGAACTATACTTTTTAATTTGTCATCGTTATTTACATATTTATAGTAGAGATTGTAAGATTCAATACATCCTAATCTAGATACAAATATGTTTTATGCAGGGTGAGCAGGATGAGTATGTTGAATCCCAATCTAGTCCCTCTCATGTAGAGGAAGATTCCCAGACCCAGGTATTATTATAAATATGCTTTTAATAATTCAACATTCATGCTTTTAATTTTTAGATTTTTTTGTAATTGTATCTTTATGTTTTGTTACATAGCATGATATCTTGATGGGTGACCTACCTCTCCCTTGCCCCCAGGTACCTGTATGTCTCGATTTCTTTGAAAAATTCATTGTCCCTCCATGTTGTATATGTCTCGTTTTATTTGTATTATCTGACATTGGCATATCTTACTTTATGCAAGCATCTATTGATCCAGTGGTCATTGAAGAGCACCAAAGCGAGGTTGTTGGCGACCCACCTCTTTGCCCCCGCCAGGTACATGTATGTTTCGCTTTCTTTGAAAACATCATTTTTCATCCATGTAGTATATATGTCTCTAATTCTTTTTATTATCTGAAATTGACATATGTTACTTTATGCAGGCTTCTAGTGAGGCACCAATGCTTGAAGAGCACCAAATTGGTGATCCACTTGTGACGATCCAGCAGGTGCGTTTATGTATCGCTTTCTTTTAATTCTGATTTTAATGATTCAACATGTACTTTTTAAATTTTTTGAAATTGTCTAATTGTATATTTATCCTTTTGTACGTAGGAACGTGATTTTGATGATGTTATCCAACAAGCAAACTTCTTCGCTAATGCATGTAGAAATCCTTTATCCCGTTGATAGTTGTTCAACCCACTGGTTACACACCTCCTCACGTCCCCCAGGTATATTTATATATTGCAACTCTTGCTTACATTGCTTTTTGTACAAGCAAGTATCTATTTCCTTGTTGCCCCAATTGATATGATGACATTGACATATATATTATATTATGCATTTTGATAGTGAGCGAGTGTTTATTGAAGAGCACCCAATCAGGGTCATTGCTCACCCACCCCCCCCATGTACCTATATGTCTCGATTTCTTTGAAAAAATCAATATCCCTCCATTTTGTATATGTTTTATTTTCTTTGTATTATCTGACATTGACATATCTTACTTTATGCAGGCAACTATTGAGCCAATGGTGCTTGAAGAGCACCAAATCGAGGTTGTTGGCGACCCACCTCTTCCCCCTTGCCAGGTACATGTATGTTTCGCTTTCTTTGAAAACATCATTTTCCGTCCATGTAGTATATATGTCTCTGATTGTTTTTATTCTTTGAAATTGACATATGTTACTTTATACAGGATCCTAGTGAGGCACCGTTGCTTGAAGAGCACCAAATCGATGACCCACCTCTGACAAGCCAGCATGTACGTTTTTCATGCACCCATGTAATATTGTTTTATTTGTACATGCAAGTATGTTTTTCATGCACCCATTGATTTGTTGACATTGGCATATATATATATTTTTATGCAGCTTGATAGTGAGCAAGTGGTGCTTGAAGAGCACCCAATCGGGGTCGTTGCTAGTGAAGCACCACGACCCACCATTACTTACTCATGTATAGTAAGTAAAAATGTTATATTGGTTTGGAATTTGAACAAATGTACATAGAATTTTTATAGGTTGGTAAACTAACTTACAAATTTTGGTTTTTCAGTGGTCTCCACTAATGTGACCTATCCCTCTTCTTCAGCGATGGGGATCACCAATGAGCAGTCGAAAAAGAAAGCTAGACTTCTCTAAAGACATTGGTAGTGGCAGCGAAAGGGGGGATAACTAGAATAAATGTATAAGGGGATACATAGATGTAACTTTTTGTTTTTATACACACAGATGTACAGTTTGATCCACTATTTTGTATTATGGCCATGTGGCATGCCAATTTTTGTAACATTATTTGTATACATATATAATATAAATCAAGGTTCAAATTTATACATATATGGTTGACTTGATCTTGGAACATGATATGTGTGGTTCACCTATGTGATATAATGATATGTGTGCTAGTATGATAGTGGTGTTGTCGATGGGAAAAGTTGACATGTAATCGAAAGTGATATATTCTCATCAATCTCTAAGCGTAAGTTAAAGGTTGTGAAGACATTTGACAGACACTAAAGAATGTTAAAGGTTGGCGAGACAGTGAAGATAGGAATTTCCATGAAGGAATTCTTACATTTTTCTCGACACTCAGCAAAGTTAAAGTAGGAATACAACGAAGATAGGAATTTAAGGTAGGGATTTCCATGAAAGCTTTAATGCCATTCGTAGAGGTTACGTTTAATATATAAGTAAAGCAATTCGATTAGGTTGGGTTTTAAAAAAGAAACTTGTTGATTATATCTTCATAGATATTCCATATAAAAAAAGCAAAAGAACGAGGAAATTAGTATGAATATATGTATAATATGGAAAATGCAAGATAATAGAGAAGAAGAATCATAGATATTCCATATAAAAAAAGCAAAAGAACGAGGAAATTAGTATGAATTTATGTATAATATGGAAAATGCAAGATATTAGAGAAGAAGAATGAGGTAAAGAATAATAATAAATAATAATAAAAAATTTAGTGTGAATTAGTTTTAGTGGTTAAATGTTTTAAAAAATAATCACATGTGAATTAGTTTTAGTGGTTAATTGGTTTGAAAAACAATCACATTTATATACATTTCAAGGTTAAAAAACAACCCAACTCACCACATAAAAGAATTTTGTAAAAAGACTATCCACCAAGACCAAGTTGGATGTGCTAATCCTCCCAAACCAAAACCATGGGAAAAACCATGGGCATGTCTCTTTTTCAAAACCATGGGAATAATTTATGACTCATCCAACTAAGATCAAGTAACGTGATTAAGTAAGTCATGGGAGCTAATCACTAGACACCATAACCATAACCATACCATACAACTACCTAAATTTAACTATCATCAACTTTTTAACATCATAACCATACCATACACTACCTAAATTACATATACTAACATCATAGCCATACCACTAACTTTAACATCATGTACATGTGTTTCTACTTCTATGTCATGCATGCATGTGTAATAAACCATATCATACCCTTTGATACTAACATCATACCATACTAACATACCATACCATACTAATACACCATACCATACCCTACTATACTAACATACCATAACATACTAACATCATACCATACTAACATACCATAACATAACATGTACGATAACATACTAACATCATACCATACTAATATACCATACCATACTAGTTCTACATACCATTCCAGAATAACATAGCATACCATACCATACATGTACATGTGTTTCTAGTTCTATGTCATAACTTGTAAAGAGGTCATAAAACCCTAGTTCCATCCACTAACTTTTCAACCCTAGGGATAGCATGCAATTTGTAGTTCATGAAACCCTAGTTTTTTTTCAATTTGTTAATGTACATGTGTTTCTAGTTCCATCTCATAACTTGTAAAGAGGTCACTAAACCCTAGTTCCATATCATAACGTGTCAACTCTAGTGATAGCATGCAATTTGGTAGTTCATGAAACCCTAGTTGTTTTTCAATTTGTACATGCACATGTGTTTCTAGTTCCATCTCATAACTTGTAAAGAGGTCACTAAACCCTAGTTCCATCCACTAACTTGTCAACCATAGTGAAAGCATACAATTTGGTAGTCATGAAACCCTAGTTGTTTTTCAATTTGTACATGTACATGTGTTTCTAGTTCCATCTCATAACTTGTAAAGAGGTCACTAAACCCTAGTTCCATCCACTAACTTGTCAACCGTAGTGATAGCTCATGCAATTTGGTGTTCATGAAACCCCAGTTGTTTTTCAATTTGTACATGTAAATATGCTTCTAGTTCCATCTCATAACTTGTAAAGAGGTCACTAAACCCTAGTTCCATCCACTAACTTGTCAACCATAGTAGTAGCATGCAATTTGGTTTTCATGAAACCCTAATTGTTTTTTAATTTGTACATGTACATGTGTTTCTAGTTGCATCTCAAAACTTGTAGTTCATAAAACCCTAGTTGGTTTTCAATTTGGTAGTTCATGAAACCGTGATGAAACCCTAGTTGGTTTTCAATTTGTTCATGTACATGTGTTTCTAGTTCCATCTCATAACTTGTTGAGAGGTCACTAAACCCTAGTTCTATCCACTAACTTGTCAACCATAGTGATAGCATGCAATTTGGTGTTCATGAAACCCTAGTTGTTTCTCAATTTATACATGTACATGTGTTTCTAGTTGCATATCATAACTTGTAGTTCATAAAACCCTAGTTGGTTTTCAGCTTGGTAGTTCATGAAACCCTAGTTGGTTTTCAATTTGTTCATGTACATGTGTTTCTAGTTCCATCTCATAACTTGTTAAGAGGTCAATAAATCCTAGTTCCATCCACTAACTTGTCAACCATAGTGGTAGCATGCAAATTGGTGTTCATGAAACCCTAGTTGTTTTTCAATTTGTGCATGTACATGTGTTTCTAGTTGCATCTCATAACTTGTAGTTCATAAAACCCTGGTTTGTTTTCAATTTGGTAGTTCATGAAACCCTAGTTGGTTTTCAATTTGTACATTTACATGTGTTTCTAGTTCCATCTCATAACTTGTCAAGAGGTGACTAAACCCTAGTTCCATCCACTAACTTGTCAACCATAGTGGTAGCATGCAATTTGGTGTTCATGAAACCCTAGTTGTTTTTCAATTTGTACATGTACATGTGTTTCTATTTGCATCTCATAACTTGTAGTTCATAAAACCCTGGTTGGTTTTCAATTTGGTAGTTCATTAAACCCTAGTTGGTTTTCAATTTGTACATGTACATGTGTTTCTAGTTTCATCTCATAACTTGTCAAGAGGTCAGTAAACCCTAGTTCCATCCACTAACTTGTCAACCATAGTGGTAGCATGCAATTTGGTGTTCATGAAACCCTAGTTGTTTTCAATTTATACATGTACATGTGTTTCTAGTTGCATCTCATAACTTGTAGTTCATAAAACCCTAGTTGGTTTTTAATTTAGTAGTTCATGAAACCCTAGTTAGTTTTCAATTTGTACATGTACATGTGTTTCTAGTTCCATCTCATAACTTGTTAAGAGGTCACTAAACCCTAGTTCCATCCACTAACTTGTCAACCATAGTGATAGCTCATGCAATTTGGTGCTCATGAAACCCTAGTTGTTTTTCAATTTGTACATGTACATGCGTTTCTAGTTCCATCTCATAACTTGTAAGAGGCACGGTCAAGGGTTTTGCAGAGTTGACCCACCAATGCAAGAGTTGCATTAAAGGAAATGGATAAAAAAGCTAGTTTATGAAATCAATGCATAATGAAGTCATTGGTCCTTGAAAACAGGAGGGAGAGTGCCACCTAGAGGTAATTGCATGCCAAGAGACCAACGGATTTGACGGTTCTTCGATCTGACCTCCGATTTCCGAGTTATGTCCAGTTGAAAGTCGCATGAAAATGTCGTTCAGGGACACTTGGTGACTTCTGGTCCAGGAGTGAAAAACCAAACAGAGAAGCAAAATTGTATGGCGTTGGCTCTTGCAAGTGTGTATGGGCAAGACCGATATGGGAACCCTACCAACACAACCATGGTCGAGGCTTTTCATGCGTTGACCCACCAATGAAATAGTTGCAAGAGTTGACCTAACAATGTAATTAAATGTATATTACTATTAAAAACATCAAAAAATGTAAATTTCAACAACTCGAGAGCATGTTATTTTCCGATTTCTATTTGTTGGTGTCTAAAGACACTGTTCTTGGTGCCTCCAATGTGACATAGATGGTGTTTGTATCCTAGGCACACAAAAGGCTAGACATTAGTACTCTCGTAAGAAAATAAAGAGAACCTAATGAAAATGTGCAAACATGATTTATAGATAACTCACATGAGGTTGTATGATCGTGTTTATAGTGTCCAGTATCCTTTGAATAATATTATTTCTATGGATGGTATCCGTCAATCACAAGTTTATTACATTGGGAATAAACTAAGGCTAAATAATTGAAATTGTGCTTCAGCATGCACTTTAAAGGTCAAATAATGCATCTGGCAATGCACTCAGATGAGTAGGCCATCTAGATCAACTCTGTTGCCGATGGTGTCCATCAATCTTTCATGCTCTATATGAGGTAGCAAGTATCATACATGTGACCTATTTTTGTGACTAAGTGTGTGCAACTTTATGTTTATACCAACTACTAGGCTAGTGAAGTGGTATACAATAGCTCATGGTCTATAATCCTGATATACATACCCACCCTTCCTTTTGTGTTGTGCTGCAAGTATCAAGTACTCCCCTTTTATAACCATCGAGCCAGTTGGGAATTCAATATTTTCAACATCTATAACAGATTCAAGAATGGTTTGTTTCCCCTCTAAGCAATGTGCCAACCAATAGTCAGAAACCCATTTATTATTTTTTGGGGAAACCACTGCATATATCCGACCTGTGAAAGGAAATAGATTGAGTTAACAATACATTTTTCAAATAAGGTCTTGCATTTCTAATTTCTACATAGATTAAATTCTACTTAGGTCGAGTTAACAATACATAAATGCAATTTCTTATTTAGGTGCTACTAATTTACCTTTTTGTACCTGCTTGTATGAGATCCGATATGTGATCACAGTCTGTAGAAATACGTGTCTGATCATCTTCCAAATGGTCTATTTCATTAACCCCATTGAAATTGGTGCCAAGTGTCACTCGATCCCATGTATAAACTTTATATGTATACTCACAATCATCCCATTCATCAATGCTATAGGAACTGCAAAAGCAAGCCTTCAATCTTGTCCAAATTTGTAGGGTCGAGTTTTATGAGCTTCTAATTGAATGAAATTGTCGAGTTCCATGCACTGTGTTCACCCGATGTGTTTGGGATCGGTCCACATTTGTCACCTCCTAGAATATTCTCCGCACTAGGTGTTTCCTTGTTGTTTTTTCTCCCATGACAGATGCACACCATTTCACTATAGATGCAACGTCTCAAAGGCAAGCACCTATAAAATTCATCTCTTCCCTTCGAAGGGAAGCTTTTATGCATGCACCAACACCATCGTTCTCTCCTTTGCCATGACCAATTTCAAAGTAGTTCCATATATGTGGCACCTTGTATTTTATATGCAACAAACACAACCATTCAAATACACGTGCATTCTTGAATTGTCTAGCACAACCATCTGACCAAATGAAATGACGATAAAATGGTATATCCATAGCTATCACATGATCATAGAATAATTTAAAGCAATGCTACACATAATGGATGTGATGGGTCCGGTCATCACTTATGTAGAAGTGACTTTCTTTTAGTATCACATGTTTCTCTTCATTGCTATCTAGCCCATGTCGATACGTGATATGCACAATTATGCTCACCTACTCTGAGTGATAGTATTGTCTTTGTATTTCATTTGTGGTTGTAGGGTGTAATTTTCTGCAAAGTCAACCACTGATAGTATTCTTCCGAGAGGGAAGGTTTCCTGACATATTCTGAATTGCTCATCTTGCCACCATGCCATATCGACATGTTTAATGTACTATTGGAGCTTTCCACGAAACTTTGAAATAAAATCACATACTTGCACCTGGTGTAAAAAAATAAACACTGCTATAAAACAACATAAAAAGATGTGTACATGAATATTAATATGTCGATATTCAACAATTTACCTATGAATTCACCAATTTAATCTTCCTTCTTTCTTTCCCATCATGTAGCTGATATGTCTCATACTGATAGTTCTGCTTCTCGACAATTGCATTCCTGAATGCTTGATATTCACTCTCATGGATGTAATCAGACCATAATGATAGCCCACCACAATTGTTGCAAGAACGCTCTACACATTTTTTAAAGTAATATGTCTACCCATCTTTCCTCGGACACATTATTCTATGGATGAAATCTTTGGATGACATTGGCGGTACTGTACTTGAGCATTCCTGCACATGGTTAGGATGCAAAAAATGACGTATATGTGCAAATGTAT